>JALBCR010002253.1:587500-712412 GCA_030710515.1 Abscondita cerata
GATACAATTTTTAAATTGATCAGATTTGGAAACATAAAATTTACCTAAATGATGCAGAAACTATGTTTTTACTGGTTATCAAAGAACCTCAACTACTTTAGCTTCGCCAAATTTAGACATTTCTACAATATTATTGCACAAAGACATAAAATGTCAAAAATACATCCGTTCAGACTACAAAAAGATAAAATATTTTTAATAATTAGTGTTAGCAAATAATTATCATGTTATGGCCTTGTCTGAAACTTGGCTCAATATATCAATTTCAAATAATGAAATATTTGACTCCTGATTTCAAGTATTTAGATCTGATAGGATCACCTTGGAAAGAGGAGGTGGGTCCCAACGTGACTTTCAATGTATTATTTGTATTTTTTTTGTTTCATATGTCTTTTTTTTCATAATATATAGTATAGTATATAGCATAGTTTCGACCAAACTGTAACAACAAAATTTTTCTAAATTTTGTTCTGATTTCAATAATCTATAGAACAGGAATTGTATATTTATAATAGTTAGTGATTTCAATCTTCTTGATTTTCAAAATATGATTAATAATGGCAATAGTGATAATTGCAAAATTACTGCAATGAAGAAATTTATGTTATTTTTAAATTTAGTTTCAATAAATAATAATAATAATGTTTTAAATATTTTTGGAAAGATTTTGGACTTTTTTGGAGTTTTAACTGACATTATAGACAGCACAGTGGGTTATTAAAATTGTTAATTTCATATTAAAGGTACGTATCATCCAGCACTTTGCCTGCAGTTTCAAGTCCCGGATAATCCATACTCTGTATCAGACATAAAAACCAAGCATACAAAAATACAAGAAAATGGTAACTAAACGTTTTGCTTTCTTTCACAACGTAGACAATGATTAGAAAATGATGTACAGTTTTCATGGAACCATCTATGACAAGTAATACATAGTAACCAATCTTCTTTACTTGTGGTCTGTCGGTAATTTTTACCACATCCAACACATTTGGATTCATCATCCGTATCGCCAGTGGCACGTTCCGTGTCGTCTAAATCAATGTCGAAATCACTTTCTGAAGCATTCGCTTCTGTTCACCAACATTTTTGCTTTACTTTTTTTAATTGGTATTAAGGCTTTGTGAGCTGTTTTATCTTTCTTTTTCATCGACTTTTTTTTCCTTTTTGGCTAATAACTTGTTCTTCTTTTCAACGATTGTTTGACTTTTTATAATATTTTCTGCTGATGTTAAAACTTTCGCCAACTGATGACTGCGTTTTTTACCATATAAACTCTTGAGGTACTAGGAATTGCACAAATGACGTTTAGTAATTTACCAGGTGTCACAATTTCTTCGTTGGAATTTAAATTTAAAATGTTTCTAGTTTTACGTGGAGGCGTATTTTCATTTTGTCTTACGTCCTCACTATTTGCAATTTTTCTTCTGACTCCTTGTCTTTCAAGGGCCTGGGATTTTTAGGAGAACTATCGGTTACATTTTTATTTAGAATAGCGTAGTCTCGAATTCCATCACTATTTAAATCAACCATACCTGTGTCGCAAAAAGATAAAGCGGCATTGCTAACCGTGATAGACTTAGACCAAGCATCGGCCAACTGAAGTCTCTTTATTGAACTTGTGGGATGTGCACGGATGAAAGAATTGCAGGCTCCATGGTAATAACTTTTAAGAAGAGGTACATTGTGACGAGTTTCCATCTAAAATTAGAATAACAGCTCCTTCTGGTTTTTGGGTAACAAATTGCTCTTGTAACCAGGCTAAAAAAATTTTTGTTGTTATGTATGATGATTTCTCGTTCATCTAAATTGGGGATCTAGGAGGCATTTTATCTTTCCACTTGATTTTCTGATTCTCACAATATTTCAGTTAGAGAAAAACTTCGTATTCGGATTAGCTTAATATGGCTTACGGCGGAGTCTGTAACCGCTAGAGAGCGCGTCTCCGGGTGGCGGATAGGGGAATGCTCGCCAGATATGAAGGGTAGGAAGGAAATAAAATACTCCCCGCAGGCTAAACAGGTAGTAGCGTCTGACCCAGAATGGGCGGCTACAGTAGTGTCTGTTCTCCATTGTCAGGGGCAGCTACAAACAGCGTCTGTTCTCCGTATTAGGAACGGGTGAATCTTGAAACTCACCAACCCGCCTGGCAAGCGTAGTGTTTTAATGCCAGAAAACCTTCTAAACATTAACAATGTCTTCAAAATTTAAAACTAAAATACCCAAGGTGAGTAGAACAACCCATTCAGAATTTCACACTGACCCAACATCAGTCAGCTCCACGGATTGTGGGGAGGGGGGCAAAATTTTAATGAGGTTAACAAATGTAAATTTTAATGTAGCTACCTACAATATAAAAACCATGAGAAGAGAGGAAGATCAAATTAGACTTGAAAGAGAAATGGAGAATATCAAATGGGACATATTGGGAATTTGTAAAACCAGACTAAGAGAGGAAAAGTCATCGACACTACCATCTGGTCATCTACTATATCAGAACAATGCCGAAACCTCATATGGCGGTGTTGCTATTCTGATTAACAAGAACATTAAACAATATATAACAAAGATAAGCACTATCTCTAGAAGAGTTGTTTACATTCTTCTAAGATTTAGTAAGAGATTTGTCATTTAAATAATTCGAGCATATGCACCCACAAGTGCATCTAGTGACGACAAAATTAAACAATTTTATGAAGACATCACCAGAGCCAGAAGATCGGAAAAACCTCAATTAATATTATCGCTGGGGACTTTAATGCTAAAATCGGAGAAAAGAAAGCTGGAGATCCGAGCAATATTGGTAAATTTGGACTGGGATACAGAAAATAAAAAGGGACGTTATTACTTGAATATTTGCAGCAAAACAGCTTTTTTGTGCAAACACATTCTTTCATAAAAAACCACAAAGAAAATTGACATAGGAGACCTCTGATAAATAGACTAAAAATGAAATAAACTTTATTCTCACGAACAACAACAAATACTGCAAAGATTTTTCTGTCCTGAATACATTTGACACAGGCAGTGATCACAAGCTGGTGAGAGCTTTTTAAAATTAATGTCAAAATAGAAAGAACAAAAATGAACACCCACAAAACCAACAAACAGCTTCCCATGCAGACAATCAAAATACATCAATCCCAATTCCAAAATACACTGAAAGATAAACTAAATATACATATTAATTTAAAGTGTATGGAAATTAATGCGCTCTCTGATACAATAACATCTAGTATCAACACGGCGTGTAGAAAAATCTCATACACAACATCAAAGAATAATGAAAAACTATCTCTAAACACATTGAACCTTATTGATGAGAGAAAAGGTTTGATAGAAATACAACTAAATACAAAGAACTGAACAAAACTATTAAGAGGGAAATAAGAAAGAATATCAGAAGATTCAATACACGAGTTATCATAAAACCATAAGGAACAATAAAAATATGAAAGTCCTTAAGTCAAAATGAAACCCCAACAAACAAAATATAACAAAGATCAAACGCAAAAATAGTGAAATTAAATGTGGCAAGGAATCTATAAAGCAAATAGTTGAAGACCACGTACCCATACTAAATGTGGGATCAAAAGACCTCCCAGAAATAATCACAGAACAAGTAGACTTGGCCCTAAAAAATATGAAAAACAACAAAGCACCTGGAAAAGATCAAATCAAAGTGGGAGGAAATGAGCTTAAAGACGCAATAAGAATACTCCTAAACAAATGCCTAGAACAAAAGAAAATACCTGATACGTGGACAAATGCTGAGGTAAAGCTACTACATAAAAAAGGAGATACAGAGAATCACGCAGAATATGGTTAAGCTGGGCTGAATTTGGTAAGCTACAACATATTTTACGAAATAAAGAAGTGCCGATAAGCTTGAAGACTAAAGTGTATGACGCATGTATCTTGCCAGTAACAACATATGGACTCGAAACTATGTCACTCACAGTAAAAACCAGCAAAAACTAAAACGTGTCCAAAGAGCAATAGAACGCCAAATGCTAGAAGTTAGTTAAAAGACAAAATAAGAAACGAAGAAATAAGACGAAGAACAAAAGTGACTGACATTGCGGAAATAATAACGAGAAAATAAAAAATGAGCACATACCATCCTAAGATGGAGACCATGGAGCAACAGAAGGAGCGTGGGAAGACCGCAAAAGAGGTGGACTAACGACATACAGCAAGGCGGAAATGGCAGCAGAAAGCCTGGGATAGAAGACGATGGAAAGAGTTAGAAAACGCCTATGTTCAGCAGTGGATTAATTGTTGCTGACAAAGAAGAAGAAGAAGAAGAAGATTTTTTTGTACTCCTGTTTAAATAATTGTGACGGATCCAAACCGTCTTTTTGGGATTTTCCTACTTTAGCCTTCTGCGAAGTGTAGTATATGGTACCTTAAATTTTCTGACAGCTTCATTAACTGCAATATTTATTAGTCTCACAGCTTTAAGTGCAGATTGTAACATTTGTTCGGTCCACAAAGCCCTCATGACGCTAGCTTTCTGTTTATACTTGGTAGACATTTAAAATAAAAGTAATAAAAATACGGCCTGGGTGAGATGGCGCATCAAATTTTTATGGTGAGATGGCTCTCACCAACTAACTCAAATATCTAGGGTGAGATGGCGCACTCAAGTAAAATTAAACGATAACTTTTAGTGGAATTGTTTATAGGTTAGATTGTAGTGCAAACCTAACATTAAGTAAGGACAACACGCCAGACATTAAACCTTTAAAAATCCCTTGTACATACTCTTATAGGGAACCACTATAATTATATTTTGCAAGCTTAAGGCTGTTCTCTCAAGGAGCTATAAAGTTTATGTAAATTTATCTCGCTTATTTTTAGAAATGTTTTCCTGATTTTGCACAAACATATAGCTAACATTATTATTTATGTCGTGCAGAAGGTATTTTTTTTATTTTCGTCTTCGTTGTATTTAATTTAATTAAAACGTAAAATAATAGAAAATGGATTTCCTTATAAGCCCAAATTTCGACTCCTGCGCGACATAGATAATAATTTTCTGACAACCCTACTTTATTTTTTTAATTTTTACTTAAAAATCAATGAGATAAATACCGAAAACTCTTAGAGAATTGTGAAACAAATGTACTCGCGGGCGAATTTTTCTGAGCGCAACAGGCCAGACTTGGAACCCGATAAATATTAATAGATAAATTATATATTGTTGAATTGTTGATGTCAATTTTTTTTGTACATTACGTGCATTTTAAACAGTTTTAGAAACAGAAAAAACAAATAATAGCTATTTATAAGCAACCGTTCACTACACACAAGTTTTGGTTAAAACTAATTGGCACTGACTCAGCGGCGTTGCGAGTTCCTCTTATTTTTCTGAAATAATGTATTGCGTCATCTAACCTGGTTTTACCCTAACCACCATGTTTAGAAATTTTATCATATTCTTTATGAAGCTATTCACAATTTTTTTCCTTAAAAATAATTAAATGTCATAATAAATATCCTCCTTTGTTCAGTGAGGTAATTAGAAAAAGGTGCAAAGTCAAAAATACTTTAGCAAAAAAAATGGAATGTTCACCTTATTTTGAAATTCGATTTGAAGATGTTCGTAGAAATCTCAAATTTCCTATTAAAAAGAAGATTCTGTTGAACAGTCAATTCTTATTGATTCCAAACTATTCTGGACTTATATACATTTTAGAAGATTTAAATCAAAATTACTTGATCGATTAAAATCAGAAGTATATCAAGAGAATAATATTTCAAATGCATTTGCTAAATACTACTTAATACACTTTACAGTCATAAAAGATCTGATTATTGTTTAGAATATCAATGGCATTCGAATAGTAATATTCAAACTTTAACTTTGATATTAGAAATTTACAAGATGTCTACGAAGCTTTTGATGAACTAAAATCCAAAAAAAGTTGTGTCTTTGATGGTATTCCATTTTTTTTCAAGAAATTTGAAAAAGTATTAGCGGATAAAATGTTACATATTTTTAATTTATCTTTCAGGAAGGAATTTTTTCTATATATAATCAAATCATCCTTCTACCTTTCGGTGTAGGATATAAATATTCATAAGAAATTATAATTGTACATATAAATTTATTAATTTTTTCCATTCTTTCTTATTACACGCCATCTTCTCTGCTTCTTTCTTTTTTTTAATTTTTCTTTTAATATTATTTGCACTTCTTCATTCCATGTTTTTTCTTGGTCTTCTTTTTTTCCGTTTTCCATTATTCTTGTCTTCCACATCTGCTTTTACTGGTGCTTTTTCGTTTATTCTTACTACTTAGATGACCCTACCACGACAGTTGTTTCTTTAGTATAAATTTGAGTATCCTTTCTATTTCCAGTTATTTTCTTGTGTCTGTGTTTCGTATTCTATCTCTTCTTGTAATACCTCTTATTTTTCTAAGGTACCTCATTTCGACTGCTTGTGTCTTGCTTTTTTCTTGATTTGTCAGTACCCACGACTCGCTGTCATAAGCTAATATTGGCCTATATATCGATTTGAAATCTTTTGTTTTCGTTTCAACTGAAACTTCCCACTTACTCAAAAAATTATTTTTCAGTGCATAGAATAATCCATTAGCCTTCTTTATTCTGTTGTTGATATTTGCTTCCTAGGTTCCTTTCTCGTCCAATACTTCTCCTAAATAATGGAAGTACTTTACTTGTTCCATTTTTCCTCCTTCAATCTTAATTTTCATGTTTACTTTTGTTCTCTGATTGCCATTACCTTTGATTTACTTTTATTAATTTTTAAACTTTTAAATTTGTTTGTAAATCTTTTTCATTTTCGGCGATCAATACGACGCCATCCGCGTATATTCTCTCAAATACCTTGATTCTTTGCATTTTGAAATGTTAAATTGTCATCTTCTTCACACTCTTCTTACATTTTTTAATTATTTTGTCCATGAATATTATAAATAGCAGTGGGCTTAAGCTTCCTCCTTGTCTTAATCTTCTATTTGTGTTAAAATTTTTTGATGTTTTATTGTCTCTCACAACTGTATTTTGGCCATTCTTATAAATTATTTGATCATTTAGTTTTGTGCTTACGTGCTTTTCTTTAACAACCTCCACACTGTGCCTCTAGGTACCGTATCAAACACTTTCTTTAGATCCAAGAATGCCAAATATATCATCCTTTTTTCTTTTCGTGCTTTCTCTGTGATTTGTTTTATTGTAAATATGTGATCCTGAGCGCTTCTTCCTCTTCTGAATCCACTTTGTTCCTCTTCCATGTCCATTCTAATTCTTTTTTCTACTATTTTTTCTAATATTTTCATACATATACTTAGAAGTGTTACTCCTCTATAATTATTACACTCTTTTTTATCTTCTATTTTGTGAATTGGCACTATTAACGCCGTTGTTCAATCTTTTGGTAGTTTTTTATCTATAAGCAAATGTGTGTCTTACGACATCTCGTGTAAAACATTGACACGT
This sequence comes from Abscondita cerata, assembly GCA_030710515.1. NCBI lineage: Eukaryota > Metazoa > Arthropoda > Insecta > Coleoptera > Lampyridae > Abscondita > Abscondita cerata. The sequence continues at coordinate 594,970 of JALBCR010002253.1, forward strand.
ATGAATAGTATAAACTGTTGGCATTTTTCTTAGTTTTTATCTATCTACACTTTGTTGTATATACTTAATAGTGTATCTCTGCTTTTTGTCCTATACTCTTTATCATTTCCGTCGTTATTCTGTCACATCCAACCGCTTTCCCGTATTTTAGATTTTTATTACTTTTTGAAGTCCTTCGATCCTTATCACATGTTCCTCTGTTCCTTTTACTATTTCGTCGTTTTCAATTTTTTTTGTTTTGGGAATCATTTAGTAATTCTTCATATTTCCATTATTTTTATTTCTTCAGTTATATTTTCTCCGCTTTTTCCTTTTATTATTTTTGTATTCAGTGTCTTCTCTGTTCTTAAAGTTTTTAATGTTTTATAGAATAGTTTTTGATTTCCTTTTGAGTCTTTTCCATTTTTCTCCAAAAATTTTCCATTGGTTTTCTTTCGAATTTTTGATTAATTGTTTAATTGTTTCTCGCTCTTGCTTATATTTCTTCTATTTTTCTCCGTTCTTGTCCGATAAGTAACTTTTCCAAGTTTCTTTCTATTTCTTAATTTGTATTTTAATTTTCTCTGTCTACCATGATGTGTGTTTCTTATTGTTTTTCTTTCTTGTTTTCCCGCATATCTCTTCCGCTGTGTTTATTACTATGTTTTTAAAGTATGTCCATCCGCAATCAACACTTTTATTTCGTATTCGTATTCTTCCAGTTTCGTGCTCTTCGTATTTATCCGCTACTTCCTTCTATCTTAATTTGTAATATTTAATTGATTCAAACTGTACCATAAGTGGTACAGATGTATATTTTCTCTGATTTTAGCCACTACCAGGTAATGATTGCTACTAATTTCCGATCCTCTTTTCGCTCTCGAATCCATTACCGTCCCTCTGTTTTGTTTTTATTAATATATAGTCAATTAAAGATCTTTCATTTCTACTTACCCTCTCTCTTGTAAATTTATGAATTTCTTTGTGTGCGAATAATGTATTTGTTATTATTAAATCATTTACAATGCAGAAATTCAGCATTCTTCTTTCATTACTATTTCTATTTACTTCTCCATACTTGCCTAGTATTGTTTTGTATTTTTCATCACTTTTGCCGACTCTGCTATTGAAGTCTCCTACTATGTATATTTTTCCTTTTACTTGTCCTATAATTTCTGTTAAATCATTCCAAAATTTGTCTTTATTTTCTTTCTTGTCGTCTTCATTTAGTTCGTATATTATTATTTAATTTTTAATAATAATTTCCTAGTTTACTTGCTTATTATGTATTTTATTTCTGTATTATATGTTTTTAAATTTCATTCCTTCTTTGGTTTAATGAATTTATTTAACTACCGTGAGAAGAGCTAACGAACGGTTTCATTACCGACACGTAAAAATGTATTCTTCAAAATGATTTAAATTTGTTAAGTAGTTGGTAATTTTTGAATGAGTTTACATAAATCAATCTACATGTATATTTATATTTTTATTTTTAATTTTGTATTTAATTTAATCTTAATTGATCTTTAAGTGTGTTAGAAGTTAGAAGTTAGAAAAACGTTTTAGGAATTTTCCTGTGGTTTTATTTTTTAATTGAAAACTTAAAAAAAAATTTAAGTACACATTTTTGTGTTTCTGTTCATAATTTACAAATCATTATGTTAAATTTGGTTTTATTTTGCTGAGAGTATTCAATGTCTATTAAAATTCAAATGTGCAGCAGATATTTTAGACCTCATAACTCTTAATTAACTTAATTATATTTACAATATTTTTTTGCTTAAAAATTTTCAAGTAGAACACGTGATTCTTGCTAAGTAAATTACTCCCGACTGCTATTATTGATAGACATTCAGAACGTGTCCAACCTTGCTAAGTAAGTTACTCCCAATTGCTATTAAAGCAGTAAAGTGTTTCAATTTTTTTTAATTAATTTAATTTGACATTGGATCTTTTAAAAAAACTATGTGTATTCATTTAGAAAAGTACCAAGAACCTAAATAAAGATCTTTTAGTTCTAATATAAACTTTTTTCTACTTCTTATAATAATATTTTGTAATATTTTTGTCTTTGTTTTATTTCAGGAAACTACCAGTAGTCCATATTCTTTTAAAAGGTAAGTTATTTTATTATTATTATTATTATTCTATGCTACATTTTTCGATAATGAGCTAAAATATTTATCTAATAAACTTAGTTTGCGGAAGTTTAAGTAAGTAATAACTTTCTTCAATTAATGTCTAGATTAATCTCGAAAAACAAAACAAAATTGCTTTACTCGTACATTATTTAATTAAACAATTTTCCTGTGTATACAGGTACATTACAACTTAGTTGAAACCAACCAATCTTGTAACACATATAAATACTAATTTAAAATGGCATTATTTCTCGAAACCCAATTATTTGTAAAGCTTTGTTACATAAAGTGAACCAGTTGATAATTAACTGTCAAACATCTTGAATTATTTACTAGGATAATTTTCTCATGGTTCAAAATACTCATTGTACAACATTTTCTCAGCAGTTAAGATATTGTCACTGGTTCATTCTACTTAGAACGGATACCATTCTTCATAGTTTTTTTAACAAAAAATTGGTAAAAGTTGCAGTATACAAATAAGGTAAACTTTGGGTCATAATCACATCACATTTCTTTCAAATGCCTCCAAACATGCTTGTCTTCCAGGACTGTTGTAGAATCTTAAAAAATAACCTTAAACACTGTGTTTGGACACCCACTGTGTGGGTGGGGGTCTAGCCTTGTTATTAGAAACGTCCAGGGCGGAAAGATGAGACTGGAATGAAGTTTGAACCTGCTTGTCTGCATCGTGTGGACATCATTTTCTGTACGGTATAGTTTGTGCAAAATATAACGTGTAGACAAGTCTCTGTTGCGTGTAACAGGCTTAAGCTCCGCAAGAAAGATGATTTCTGAGTGTAGATAAAGTCCAAATTAAAATATACCTTATTCAATACAATATTAAAATTAAAGTTATTTTGCAAATCAAACACACAATTTTAAATGAAAGATGTTGTAAATTTTATACAGAAGTAATGCAAATGAACTTTATTAGTTAAACGAAATCTGACCAATGAACAAAGTAATTTGTAACTAATGGTTTAAGGGTGTACTACATTATCTATCTTTATTACTACGTCAATATTTAGTTTAAAATTGCGTTTCTGCCTTTTGGTCATATTCTAACAAAGATTCTATGACATGTCGAGCACTAACAAATAATTAGTTAATTGCTAGTTCTTCATTCGTCATAGAATAGCTTTCCTCCATAGCAGTACTCGCCAACACAACGGGAGGTAGGAATATTTGTATATCACTTATACAACAATATAGCAATAATTTGTTAATAGACACTATCTTAAATACTTTATTGTTAATAAGGAAATTTATCCAAATACATGCAAGTTGTTCAAAGAATGTTTTCTATATTATAATATAGAGAACTGAAATAAATATAATCAAACATTAAATGAATCATATCAGAACACAGAATTTAATTTGAAATCATTGTAGATGTTGGTGTCAAGAAATTCCGTAATAGTGTCAAATACGTACTAGTTTTAAAATATTTAGTCATGCAAGATTTCAGTTGTTTATATGTCAGTTGTTTTATCGCAATTACTGCTGTTTTGCTAAGTCGAAAGACATATTTGAATAAAATTTAATGTGCTTTCATATCTTGTGTTGTAATTATGAGTTTCGGAAAATTAATTATAATACTGGTAATTATATTTCATTAATAGTATACAATTTAATATATAAATGCAGGGAAGTGTTAATATACCCAGAGTGATAAATTGATTTTTGCAAAATCTTTTAAATTCCCAAAATTTTGACTGCACGTCTTTGAATTTAAACAATTTCAGGCATACAAGAAGAGTGACCTCATGATATAAGTAAATAACACATTATTGAGTGAAAATACCCGAAATATGCTAACTTAGCTAATACTGTTCATTAGGCTTAATATAAAACAAGCTTTTCATAACTTACTGCTTAAATTTTTACAATGCTTCAATCAGTTTAATTTCGAATCTAACATCGCCCCTAATAATGCAATTACACCTGATTCATCCAATTTAGCACATACATTTCTCGCTTTTGGATGCCTTCAAATGCAATCCGTTATCTGCAAAACCATTCACTAATTTTACTCAAGCCATATGCCAACTCTAATCATCTACCGTATTCCAATCTTGTAACATATATAAATACTAATTTAAAATGGCTTTATTTCTCGAAACCCAATTATTTGTAAAGCTTTGTTACATAAAGTGAATCAGTTGATAATTAACTGTCAAACATCTTGAATTATTTACTAGGTTGCTAATTTATATCCGACCCACTAAAATAAGCATGAACTAGTTTTAGTTGTTTAAAAATACGATAAAATTAATAATCGAATAAATATGAAAAATTTATTATTTAGCAACAAAAATTAATGTGTAACATAAAATGTACATATTTATTTTAATCTTTGAAAATGTCCACACAACATTCGCCTGATTTTCTTCTCTTTGGCAAGGATTCAGATCTTAAATATCTTTCGAGGTTCGACGTCGAAAATAAAATTTTTAAAGTAAATATTTCTATGAAATTTGAGCTAATATCAAATTGATTGTTTATTTTGGATACAATTATTGGGAGGAAGTTAAATTTTCTTTTGTGAAAAATTAAACAACTGAACACAAAAAAGTTTTTATATTTAACACGTTTTAAAATAAAATTTAGATTTATATGTGATTTTGTAATTTTGTTCAAGTGCGTCGAGAGGTCACATAACACACCACTTAAATTTTAAAAATAAATTGACGTTAATGTTTTAATTTTTTGACATCTACTAACACCCTTAAAAATTTTGCAACAGGTGCACTTAAATTTTTTTTTTGGCAGGTCAACGCTTGACGTTCGAAATGAAGACCTTTGCACAATGTCACCAAAACATTTCCGCGATATTAACACAGTTTTACAAAAAAAAATATTTGGTTTTTGGCTGGTTTTCTATTGTTTTATGTACAAAAGAAAACCTTCTGACTTTAAAATAGCCAACACTATATGTTATAATAAGTAATAGGGTTATTGTTGTCGTAACATTTATGAAGTAGAAAATTTTGGTGATACATTCTGTGTGTTCCTACATAATTCTTGATATACTGTGAACTGAAGTACTCTAGAACGATTATTTTATGGTGAGAATTAAAAGGCGATTATTATGCTTGTACATATATATTGGCCATTAATAATTACGTACGAATTTAATGCTACTTTTAGTATGCATTTTACTATCACATCAAATTTGTAATGACTACTGACCTTCATAATACAGTTAATTTAATTTATAAAACAAGATCGTTAAAAGTTGGTATTAGCAAATACTGGTCATTATTAATGAACGTGAAATCGCTTTTTTATACTAGATCCTCATGCGCAATTGTTTCCATTATTTTGCAAATGTATTATTAGAGACTATGATGCGCTTTTGGTTTTCAAAGTCAACCTTAGAAAGTACATAACGTGCCAGTATTGTGACACTGGCTGAATGCCCAGAAGTCAAGGGCATATAGAACTGGTGGACATCTTCCAAACTATAATTATAAATAAATAAACAAACTTTTTAATTAAGCATCTTTATTATTTTTGTTTTGTTATAAGCTAATTTCAAAGTAAGACGTAGGCTTATTATTCCATGTGATTAAGAAAGATTTATAAATAATTATGAGTGAAGTTCATTTGAAACAATTAAGTACGATAACTAAATATAGGATTGTAATGATTTAACGGACTCAAATGAACAGCCTCGTGTAATTATGCATACTAATTATAAACCATTTATATACTATTGACATATTTCACGTAAATGTTTTTACCTAATATATCAAAAATTAATATTAAAATGAACTAGTCGTTAATTTGAATTACTGAAACATGATTACCTATAATACGTATTACCTTGAAAAGAATACTACAGTATTTACATATATACATGTTTGGTTTTTTTTCTTATGTTCTTTGTCATGTTTCCTCCCGTCCATTGTAGAACTACTATAGGAATTTATCTATCCGTACAGATATTGAAACATGTTTTTAATCTATTCTGTGATTATTTCTTTTAGTTTTTATCAAACATAAATTAACCTAATTAACCCTCATTTCCAACATGTTTTGATGATTTTGTTAGGTTTCACTTTTATATACTGAAGTAATAAGATAAGATAAAAAAAATAGAAGAAAAGAACCAAGTCAGATTAAAAAAAGAGGGAACTGTTGATAATACACTATTTATACAAACCATACTACTAAGGCGTACGTATAGAAGTATATGGACAACAAATTATTATGTCTGCTGAGATGGAAGAATTAAAAAATATTATGGAAAACATGATGATAGAAACAAAAGGAATTAGAGATAATCAACGAAAATATCAAAATGAGATACAAAAACTGAGAGAAAAAATAAAATTCTGAAGAATAAGTTAGGAACGGTAGAATCATAACTTGAAAAAATGGAGAAAGACCAATGTAGACCAAATATAGTAATAAAAGGAGAACATTTTAAGGGAGTTAATTTAGAAGCGGAAGTTGATGAGTTTTTCATAGAAAATATAGGAGTACAAACAAAAATAAAACAAGCGTATCAGATTAAGGTAGGAAAAGAACAAAATACCTATACGACACGGGAAGAACAAAGGATTCAGAACAAAAACAAAAAATGAGGAAATATGTTAGAGTAGGACACCAGCAAATTACCATTGATGGAAAACTCTGGAAATGAAATTACGAAGTAGAAAAAATTGAATTCAAGTCAAAAAACTAACCAAAAACGAAAATGTGATGAAAAAAGGAATAAACGACTAAACTATGATCAGAATTAATAAATACGGATATAAGGAACAGTACAATACGAACACATGTAAAATAATATACAAAAAAAATTATGTATTTTGGAAGATAGGAGTATGGAATACGACAAGTATTGTAGGAAAAGAAGAAACAAAAAAAAAGGAAATGGTGAGATAAAATTACGTAACCAACATCTGCTAATATATACAGTGTCCGCTATAAAGTTGGAACCATATGGCAATTTTTTTTATTATTGTAGTTAAAAAAAAACTTTGGGGGCAATTACTTCTGCTTCTGAAATAACTTAAAATGTGCCAAGTCAAAGTTGACAGGTAACATCTGTCAATTGTCAAGTTTGTAACTTTGGAAAAAAATGTCCTAAAAATGGGTCAATTTGTCTAAATTTTGAAAAATGTTACTAAGAAATTATGATGCTAATCACATTTTATGCTCATGTGCCAATTTTGAGAGAGAAATTTTTATTCACCCCCTATTTATTATTTGTAATTTTGAAGTAGTCGTTATGTGTTAAGATATTCAAATTATAATTCAAACCATTTTTGTACTATCCAACTAAATTTTAATAAAAAAAAACAATTTCTGATTTTTTTGAAATTTGGAAAATAATCCAGAGACTACCTCTTTTTTAGTTGAGAATATCAATAATCATCAAAACCAACTTACGTACGAATATTATGATCATAATATGCAATAGGATGGTAGCATTTATACTGCTTTAAACCGTTTTAAATGTTTTTAAAGCAGCCAGTTACGGGGGTAAATAAAAAAAATACAAAAATATGAAATTTATTGAACATCAAAATTTCTCTCTCAAAATCGGCACATGGGCATAAAATGTGATTAGCATCATAATTTCCTAGTAACATTTTTCGAAATTTTAACAAATTGACCCATTTTTAGGACACTTTTTTCTAAAATTACGAACTTGACAATTGACAGATGTTACCTGTCAACTTTGACTTGGCGCAATTTAAGTTATTTCAGAAGCAGAAGTGATTACCCCTCAAAGTTTTTTTTAACTACAATAATAAAAAAATGCCATATGGTTCCAACTTTATGGCGGACACTGTATAAAGGTGTTTCTACTAAAAAAAAGCTTCCAAAGGAGTAGGAGTATGTTAAGTAATGTGGTGAATTGAGAAGAAAAGTGTGAAAGAATAGCGAAACTTGAATTAGAAATTAGAAATGAAATAATAACAGTTATAGCGGTTTACGGCCGAACGAAAACGCACAGCAAAAAGACCAAGAATTATAGGAGGTTATAAAAACATGTAAAAAAAAAATTTGTAGCAGGAGATTTCAACACACAATTAGGAGTTTGAAAAACGACAACAGAAACGGTAAAAGGAAAAACTGTTAATGATTTTGTTATAACTAACAGCTTTTTTGACCATAAAGACTATCACAAGTACACAAGAGAAATGGCGAGTAAGAATGAAAAATCGAATATAGATTATGTCTTAATACAAAGAGAGCACAGGAAAGATGTACGAGTAAAACGATGAGCTGAAATTAATAGCGATCATTTACTATTGGTTGGAATAATCGCAATTAAAAAATCACACTTTAAAATAGATATGGGGGTTGGAAAAACGTGTTTTGGAAAAAAATATGGAAAAAAATGGTTGTTTGAGAGGGTAATGAAAGGTGTATTGATGTACGTGGCAGAAATTTGGGAGTAGCAAAAATGGGAAGAACCAGAAAAGATACAAAAAAAGATATTAGAGATGGACTTTAGGTTTGGAGAGAAAGACACCTAATTATTTAGTAGAGGAAGAGGTAAAACTGGGAAAACAAAAGTAGAAGTAGGAAAAAGAGCGATAAAATTTAAGGAAAGAATGAAGAATATGAAAGATAGTAAAATTTTGTATGGATGTTGGAAAGATGTAGAATTTGAAAAAAATAAATCACGAGGAAGAAGAAAGAAAAGCATATTACAGAAGAAAAGTTTACGCGATTAAAGAAGTAAGAAGGTTAAGATGAAAAGGAAAAAGGATGAAAGAGGAAATAACAATGAGGGACAAAGATAATTAGATAGTAGAAAGGAGAATGAGGATCAACAATTAGAATAGTACACAATACATCCGGAATTGTTAGTTTCAGAGCTATAGCGATTTTAATATTTTGTTGAAATGGTGATTGTCACAAACTGTAATTATGACATATAAGAAAAAACAAGAAACTATTGTTTTTCATTAACAGCTACATAATTTTTTTGTTACCTTAAATGTGTGTTTCTTTAGGTTTTGAGAACTATCCACCTATAAATCTATAACTTTTATTTTTTAATAGCCTGTATAATCGTTTCAATTGCAATATACCATTTTCAAAACAACCGTTATTGCTTGTTAAAACAATAGTATATTGAAAAACAAGTGTCACAACAACACTTTTTGTCCCACGAAGACAAAGTTTGCAGGGAGGTCTGCAATTGTCGGAGTGCGACAAAAAGTAGTTGTGACACGTGTTTTTCATACTATTTTTTCTATTTCGCAAAAATTTACTTCAAGAAATAAATGTTAATATATGATCTAAGGTTTTTTTTGGTTTAAAGCTATGTTGGTAGAGTAGTTGATATCCTAATAAAGTTAGCAACAAATGCTGTTGAAAGTTTGCTATCTTCATAATAATGTGTTGAGAGAGCTTCGTCTTTATTACCAACAGTATTTTAATATAAGCTCACCAAGTTGATGGAGAATTAAATTACTCAATTTCGATTGTTTTGTCGAAATAAAATAGTTTTCATCACAGTAAAACAAGAAGACTAAATTTTTTTTTGGGAACGGATTGGTGCTTAATCAATATAATGGTTCTCCTACAAAGACAACACCAAAAGCGTTTGACAATTTTTGATATATCATGGATGTAACTTAAGCACATCTCGAACAAGTTGAACTTTATATAATGACTTGTCGCATCATATCGAAGAAAGATATTTATATCCTTATTGTGTGCAAGCAGTTTACCAACTTATTGAGACGATTATCCTGCACATATTCAATACTGTCAACGGCTTTGCAACACTTTTATCAGAGACATATTTGCTTAAAACTCCTTATCGATGAAGTTTGGTTTTACATTTACCGTTCTATAATTTTACAAACACGTACATGTAGAGTTTACAAAAAACATTTTGTTAAAGTGGTTCCGCTTCACCTCCAAAAGATCTTTTCAAAAGTCGGAATGTTTACTTTTTATAGTTTTGATTTTTTCTTACAACCTTACTTAAAGAATCTAACTTTTGAATAATTAGTAAATAATATTGAAGAACTACGTGAAAGAATAGTTTGTAAAATAGATGACCTGAACATCCTTAACATGTTATTAAACGTTATCATTGGAATGTTGCATACAGTACAAAAATGTCTTAAAATCACTGTGAACAAATTCAAGATTTATTACAATTGTAGATTAGTGTCGATTTGTTATTATTAAAATTTGTTTTGCTACAAATTAATTATTAGTTGATTGAAGATAAAACGGCAATATGTATGTATAGTTGCCTATACTAAAATCAATTTTGTTTACATTAATGTAAGTCATAAATGCGCGGTCGATGGAAGAATATTGTTTCATAAATTAACATTAAATTTTCTTTGAATATTAAAATCTACTTAATAAGAACTAACCAAACAAAACCTCACTTAATTTTCTTACGTCAAAATTAAAACTGTAAATTATTTGGTTATACACAAAATTTATAAAATCCCTAAAACAGTACGGAAAGAGCTTCTATTTCCGTATCGTGTACAATACGGAAACAAAGCTATAGAAATTGCGAAATAGAAAAAAACTTTTTCGGAAAAGAATCATATAAAAAATAATTACCACAGACGTCAAAGTTTACCCTACCATGATCAAGGACCACATTAACTCATCGGTCAATAAGTCCCGAGCCTAGATAGGAAAACAAAATTTTTTTGCCAAAATTCATTTTTATTCATTAATATAATCTCCTTTTAGAGTGATACAATCATTCCAACTTTTCTGTTGGTTTTTTGATACCAGCGGTGTAGAACCGATTTATTGAGACCTTCAAAATATGCTTCACTTTCGGCAATCACTTTCTCATCTGAGGCAAATCTCTTTCCACTGAGCATCTTTTTGAATTCTGCGAAGAGCCAGTAGTCGCTGGAGGCCAGATCTGAGAGTACGGTGGGTGCGGTAACAATTTGAAACCCAATTCAATCATTTTTGCGGCTGTTTTATTGACTTGTAACACGGTGCATTGTTTTGGTGAAAGAACACCTTTTTCTTCTTCAAATGAGGTTTTTTCTGAGCAATTTCGGCCTTCAAACGATCCAACAAACTGATATAATAGTAGTTGTTGATTGTTTTTCCATGTTCTAAGTAGCCAATGAATAAAATTCCATTTGCATCCCAAAATATAGAGGCCTTCCCAACCGAGGTTTGAGCCTTTAAACGTTTTGGACGGTTTTCTCTGTCTACACGCCACTAAGCAGACTGCTGGTTTGATTCCAAAGTAAAGTGGTAAATCCATGTTTTTTTTTTGAAGAATGGTACTTCCAAAAAATCATATGGATACATTATTAGTGAAGCCATCTGGTAGTTAGGCCGGGGACTTATTGACCGATGTAATAGATTAAAAGAAAACCGAGGTCACAAAATTCAAAAAAGTTTGGATCACAAATGTAAATAAATTAAATAATTACGAATTATTAACTTTCAATTTCAGCATTGTCATCTACAAGGAATTTGAAACTCCTGTCGTAAATTTGGTGCAAGTACAACTTCAATTCGTCAGAAAAAATATGAACCTTTGAAGCAAATTTAATAAATTTTTAACATTGATTAGTTACCTAGCTTAGTTATTTCAAATATATTTATCCTTAAATTTTACTGATCTTTGAACTGGATCACGTTTTGTGACTAATTGACCGCCGCCATGTTGCTTAGAAGTGTAGTCTCTTAGCACCAGTAGTGAGTGAATTACAAATGTATTTCCACTAATAATTTTGAACTATGTTTTCAGTAAGACTAAATGAGGTGCTCCCGAACCAAGTGCTTAAAGAAAATAAAAAAATAAGCTACATCTTGAACTTTCTTCCAACATGGTATTTTTCTCTCGGTTACTATAATTTTTATGTGTTTTCTTTTCCTTATAAGAGGGGTTGAGGTAATTAAACATGGTTTATAAATATAAACAAGCACACACATTTACACACAATAATAACCATATTTATAATTACGGCTTGAAGAAACCCCCACATATGAAGCGAAACGTTGCTCAATTTTTTAAAACTGGTTTAATTACTCCAACTTCTGCTATAAGAAAAAAAAACAAAAATTTCTTCCAAAAGTATCCCAAAATACTACACTTTTTGTTAGTATGACGCTTGTCTAACATGTGCATTGAAAAAGGAAGTCTCAATTTAGCTATATAAAGAGTGTTTTATGAAAAAATTAAAATATTTATGGAGATGATAATGGAGTTTATTTCCAAGAAAAAAATCAAATTTTTAACTGTTTAAGAGATATTTATGTTTCACTGTTTTCTTAACTTTTTGCAACATTGTTTCACATCACTGTTAAAAATTTGACTTTTCCAATGAATGTGAGAAGAAACAAATATATCTCGTAAATAAGAGTAAACTTTTCTATTAGGAGTCATAATTTGATTGCGTGAAAATTTGGAGTAATTAAATGATCAGTTTTTAAACAGGCAACTATTTGTTTACATATTAAAAGTTGGATTTATAATTTAATACTTGGGCAAAATCAGATTATTGCCTGATAGAAAATTGGGTGTTTATTCACTTGATACATTCGTTTGGTTTCTCTTTCATTGGAATTTTGATGCATACATGATATTAGTATAGTATTTTTGAAGGTAAAAAGTTGGTTGAGTTTGAATGATCTTCTGTAAAACATTAAAGTTTAGAGCAGACAAAGTAGTTTAAAAAGATGTACAACCAGTGTTACAGATCAACGTGAATCTAAAGAGGCAAAAGAAAACTCAGCATGTGGGTAGCCGCTAGTGGTGTAAATACCGTTAACCCTATACCATAGAGTCTTTAGAAAGCGTCGCTGCACAGTTTCTAACATTACCTTGTGTTAAGTGTTATAGTTAAGGTCTCTATATTATTGAAGCATATTGAATGCCTCATTCCTAAACAAAATTACGTGTATTTCGTATAATAAAACCTTACGTTTTTAGGCACAAATATGATATTCCACTTATATCTTCAGAGAATGTAAATTTTGTGTCAAATGAAACACAAAGATCACAAACTTTGGTTACTTTAGGAAGACTGAAGCCTTCGAGTGTATAATCATAATGAAAATGATTTTTTTTACAACTAAAAGATAAAACGTTACATCTAATAATGTTAAGTTTAAGCAAGTTAAGATTTTACCAGAGAGACAAATTGTTGAAGGCGAATACTATCTTTGTCAGTTGAAATCTTTAAGTCGTAATCAAATAGAAAACATTCAATGTCTATTATTGATACTATGTCGTTTATGAATACGTTAAATAACAATGTTCACAGATTAGATCCATGTGGAACGCCAGATTTATGCCAAAATACTGATGATTTATGACCCCAGTATTCTACGTACATGGATCTACCAGACGTATATGATAAAACGAATTTAACAAGCTTACTATGCAAGCCAAACGATGTGACGTCGACCTGTTCTCTTAAACTTAGAATATTTGCTACATAATTAGAAAAACCTGTAAGATTAACTAAACTTTTTGCAAAAGTGTTTAGCAAGGCGATGGGTTGGTAATTACTGATGTCGTGGCGGTTTCCTGACTTAAAAATTGCTTGTTTCCAGATATAAGGAAAATAAAAAATAATTAATGATAAATTAAAAATAAAAGGAAGTGGATTAGCAAAAACAGAAATACAATTCTTAACAATTAAGTTGTCAGTGCCGGAAGAGAACGAGTCTAGCTATTCAGATGTCTGGCGGCTACACAAATAATCTCGTTGGAAATAGATGTTAAGCAGATACGAGGTAAATTTGGGCAAATATCTGCGAAAATATCCAAGGCAGTAAAATTTTGATAAACTTTGCTGAAAAAGTCAGCAAAGACTATATTACGTTAGCCGATCCACTAATTTTAGTGTCATTAGGAATAATCGTAGAAGGGATATTGTCAGAAGATCGCTTAAGATTTACAAATTTCCAGAACTTTGATGAATCTTTTGAGATAGAATAGTCTGCATCGTCCAAGAATTCTCGATAAGCTATTTTAATAGCTTTTTTTACATATGGAACGAAGAATCATATAAATTGTTAGATAACAAAAATTTAATGGATATTTACGGGAAAACTTATAAAATACTTCTGCTTTTTTTTTTCTTAATTATTCATGAAGAAAACCAACAAGGAAAGTTTTTTTTTGACAGTATAGTTTTTGGAACAGCGCAATCAAATGTATAATATAGAATATAATAATTCGCACGCTCGGACCACATCTTTACATACGTATAAAGGTGTCTAATCAATGCTAGTCGATATAATAAATGCAAGTTAGCCTTTTTGAAATTATATGAAGAAAACCGTTTATTTGTTATAAAACCAGGCGATCTTTGTGAAGTAATAGAAAATTCAGAAAAGTCGAGGACTGAATGATGAGGATCTTCTGGCACAAACGGGTCGGTAGAACGGAAGACGATAACAATTAAATTAGAAAAGACCATATCTAATACCCTAATATTGGCATTTATTGTGGCATTATGTTGTACAAGATTTAAGGTTTCTGTAAAACTCCTAATAATATTTGCAGATTGTGAGTTAACAGTTGGATTTACGTACGCAGGAAAATGAAAGTCGCCCAGCAAAATCCTCTAACTTGCTTTTTAAAACCGTGCACGTTCAGACAGTAACACGACACTTTTAGTCGCGCTAGCTGGCATGCTCAGGTTTTTTGCACAATCGGTTTTAGATTTTATGTGGTTAATAGTGATAAATTTATGGTTTAGTTTTTTAGTTTTGTAACTTTTGGAACACCCCGTATGCGGCGTATTGTAATGCTATAATATTCAGAGGGTTCTATTTAAAATAAATGACACACGTTATTTTGTTTATACATATAAAAGTAAGCTCTTTGTAGAAGTCATTAAAGCGTGAAAGTGTCATTTTCATCTCTAGCCGTTAAATCTATTTCACTTTTTAACAAAATTGACAGATTTGCAGTATTATATTTTATTATTTTTGAATTGTACAAAAATATCATTTTGGTGAATTTAAAAATATAGTAATTATTGATCGTTTCCATAAAAAAAAAAACAATAATATTTCACAATTCTTAGTGACTTTTGTTGAAAATAAATAAATTTTTGTAGACAATTGAAAATATTGGGCAAGATTATAAAGCAAATGAAATAGAATGAATTTCAATCGATTTGTATTAAAGAAATAAAATTAAAAAAAGATGTCATTTATATACAGGGTGATTCAGATCATTAGAAGTTTATGGACTTTCCGTTGAAATATTTGTTTAAAAATTTGGAATAGGGATTGCTCAAAAGTTCTATTTAATTAAAATATTTCAGCTCTTTTAGCACTTTCGGTTACACCGGAAGTTGCTACCAACTTTCTTATTTTAAATGGAATGATATATTTTTTTGTATATTTGGATTCTACGCTAAAATCTGAGTTACTTTCATGTAGCACAACCTATATGAAAAATCAATAGTTTTTGAGATATTCTCATTTTTTGAGAAAATGGTTTTGTAGTATTGTTTTCAAACGCTTGTCAATGATTGAAAAAGAAAGTTATAGTAACAAAATTTGGGCTATACTTAGGAGGACTGTTAAATTTTTAAATGATGTGTAATTTGACATCTCATTATTTACAGGGTGTTCAAAATGTTTTGCTAAATCTGACTAACTTCAACTGCCCAAAAGTCAATTTTTTTAAATGGAACACCCTGTATCTTGTTGCTCTATGTGATGGAGAATTAAGTGGTCTTTCAATCTTTAGGGTTTCCTATACCTATCTGTTACCATTTTCCTACTATCGATGTATTTACATTCGACACACAATATTTCTCTATTTTATTAAATAATTTCTGACTAGTGGCCTGTGGAAATTAAAACAATGTGCCTTATTTATCAAACTTGTAAACGTCGACGTGACACATTATACACGATATGGAAATCCACCAAGAATATTCGAATGAAGACATACTAAATTTATTTTTTATTCATGGAGAATGTTACAAAATTATTGAAAGAACTTGCCGTTTGTTTAACGAGAGATATCCACACTTGCGACCTCTAAATAAAACTACGTTTAAGAGAATAGAAGCAAATTTTAAACAATTTGGAATTCAATGTACTAGAACACGCCCCAAGGTAGTCACCGGTGATAAAAACAACAAAATAAATGTATTAGCATATTAGTCTGAAGATACTCGTCGATACAGAGAATTTTGGCACAACGTAAAATGCATGCTTTTTCTATTATAAAACTACAAGCTTTCCGCCCAGGTGACGAAATACGTCGTGTAGCATTTTGTGAAAGCATTTTATTGAAAACGCAGGAAGACCCAAATTTTTGAAAAAATTATTTGGACCGATGAGTCAAAATTTAGTAGAGAAGGAATCATTAATAGGAAAAATTGGCATTATTTGGCAGAACAAAATCCTCGGATGGTGCGCTAAGGTAACTTTCAAGACACATTTAGTTTTAATGTTTTTTGTTTAATTATGGATAATCGTGTTTGTTTTGAAGTGTATGACGAAAATTTAAATTCTCGCAAATATTTAGAAATGCTTAGAGGAGTGGTTTCAAATTTTTGGAAAATTTACCCCTAAATCTTCTAAATTCATGTTGGTACCAAATGGATGGTGCTCCAGCCCATTCAACCCATGAGGTTTATCAAGAATTATCCCATATGTTTGAAGATCGTTGGTTTGGACGCAATGGTCCATCTCTATGGCCTCCCAGATCACCTGACCTAACACTCCTGGATTTTTTTTATGGGGGTATGTCAAGACTAAAGTCTATTCAAGGCCAGTCCATAACAGAGATGACTTATTACATCGGGTTCGAACTGCCTTCGCTGAAGTAGATGTGCAAATGGTTCAAAAATCCACAATAGCTGAAGTTAACAGAAGAGTTTTATTGTGCTTAGAAAACCACGGACGGCATATCGAACAGTTGCTAAATTAATAATTAAATTAATTTTCTTCTATTTTTGCAATGTAATTTTATTTAGAAGCCATAAATGTAATATCTCTCGTTAAACAAACGGCAAGTTCTTTCAATAATCTTGTAACATTCTCCATGAATAAAAAATAAATTTAGTATGTCTTCATTCGAATATTCTTGGTGGATTTCCATATCGTGTATAATGTGTCACGTCGACGTTTACAAGTTTGATAAATAAGGCACATTGTTTTAATTTCCACAGGCCACTAGTCAGAAATTATTTAATAAAATAGAGAAATATTGTGTGTCGAATGTAAATACATCGATAGCAGGAAAATGGTAACAGATAGGTATAGGAAACCCTTATAAAGATTGAAAGACCACTTAATTCTCCATCACATAGAGCAACAAGATATAGGGTGTTTTATTTAAAAAAATTTACTTTTGGGCAGTTGAAGTTAGTCAGATTTAGCCAAACATTTTGAACACCCTGTAAATAATGAGATGTCAAATTACACAACATTTAAAAAACTTAACAGTCCTCCTAAGTATAGCCCAAATTTTGTTACTATAACTTTCTTTTTCATTCATTGACAAGCGTTTGAAAACAATACTACAAAACCAATTTTTCTCAAAAAAATGAGAATATCTCAAAAACTATTGATTTTTCATATAGGT
The DNA here is from genome assembly GCA_030710515.1 of Abscondita cerata. NCBI lineage: Eukaryota > Metazoa > Arthropoda > Insecta > Coleoptera > Lampyridae > Abscondita > Abscondita cerata. The sequence goes on from JALBCR010002253.1 coordinate 612,649, forward strand.
TGTGCTACATAAAAGTAACTCAGATTTTAGCGTAGAATCCAAATATAAAAAAAAATATATCATTCCATTTAAAATAATAAAGTTGGTAGCCGCTTCCGGTGTAACCGGAAGTGCTAGAAGAGCTAAAATATTTTAATTAAATAGAACTTTTTAAGCAATCCTCTATTCCAAATTTTTAAAGAAATATTTTAACGGGAAGTCCATAAACTTCTAATGAACGCGTTAGCTGAATCACTCGGTATTTAGAAGCTAAAATATAAGCAATTTACAATGTTATTGTTCATTCGGTAACTAAAGAATATTTTGATCTAAAGAAATTTGTACATTGTCTTCAACATATTAATAATCACACTACAATGGCAACAATAGTTCATGGTGGGTAGCGCAACATGATTCAGAGCACAGCTCTCTAGCGCGTCAGGGCACAGTTGGCGAGGCTCGTTAAATTATTGTTTAATTTGCATTTTTTTAATTGATTTATTAATTTGACAAAATTGAATGTGATTTTAATACTTATTTATTATTATTATTTTTGCACATTAGTTTTCACAGCCAACTAAGATTAATTGTACCAATCGAAAAAGCATCTCTTTAGATTTTGAATAATAAATAACTAATTTATTAGTAACTTTAGCGCTATAATTGTGTTATAGTTTTTTAAAGAGAATTTATCAAAGAATCAGTTTAGCGTAAAAAACACTAAAGGGTGTCCCAAAATTAACGCAAGATTTGAATTTGCTGCTATTTATAGTGTAAAGTGTTGGCAACCTTAAAAAACAAATTGACAGCTGTCGGTTTAGGATTAGTAAAAATGGAGCGTACACGATACAACAACGTGTCTTCATTATTGAACAATATTTCAAAAATAATGAAAACTTAGCGGCCGCGATTACTGATAACACAGTTCTTTTTGCCGAAATTGGATGATATTGATGTGGCCAATAAGTGGTTTCAACAAAACGGTGCCACATACCATACAGCCTTGAAACTTTTAAATTGCTCCTTGAGACATTTCCAGGTCGTGTACTCTCTCGTTTCGGTGATCAGAATTGGCCCCCTAGATCGTGTGATTTAACACCATTAGATTTCTTTTTATAGGGTTATTTAAAATTACAGGTCTATGTCAACAAGCCCACAACCACGCGTGCATTAAAGGAGGAGATTCAACGCTGCATCAACAAAATTCAGCTACATTTATGCAGAATGGTTATAAAAAATGTTGACAAACGAGTTCGTATGTGTATACCGTGAAGGCCATTTGTCCGATGTGTTATTCCATATACTTTATGATTCAATAAAAAACTTACAATTAAAAAACTAAAAACTGTATTTTCTATTTAATTCAAATCTTGCGTTAATTTTGGGACACCCTTTACATAATTTATTTCAAAAATAAAGTTGATATCATTTTCATTTAAACCGAAAATCAGCCATTTTGTGCAATGTTTAGAAAATACTCATCTTGTATAATTGTAAAACTTTTCTTAATAAACCTTTTGTCATTCATAGATAATAAAAGGATATATCAAGTGGTCCTAAGTTTACAATTAACCTGTATACAGGGTTTTCAAACTTAAGTCGGCACTATTGCTAACTTTGTTATTATTAGAGCTACAGGGTCGGTTAAATAGGCAAACTAGTAGCATTTGTTCTTCTCATCACTATGGCGTTCGCGAGGTATGTCAAATTGTTCCATTTTTTCAAATAGGACACCTTGAATACAATATTTTCCATCGATAGAAAATTGAATACTGAACAAGAAGTGTCTCATTATTTTTTATCCTAAAGTCAAAAATGACAGAACTATTGATGATTTTTCAAATTAGTTAAGGTGGCTGTCTTAGTTATAACTTTGCTTATGCTTTACCATAAAATAGAAAGTAGGAAGAATATTAGATCAGCGGGTAGTCGAGTAGTAATGCCAAGGACGTAGTCAAATTTATTAGTCGGAAAACCGTTGGTCGAGGCGATTTGAATCTTGTTCACGGCAGACACTTAAAAAAATTATTTTGTGGTGGGGATAGATTAATGTACAAAATTCACGGTGGCCATATCTAGCAAAAGTGGTAAATGAAATAAAAAAAGAGGAATATCCATAAAGCGAAAAGATATGGTTTATTTTAATTTATTCTGTGAACATTAAAAGAAAAATTCTAATTAGATGCTCAAAACGTCACAAGCATTTTGAGTCCGCCTGTAAACGCTTTTAGTGGCTGTAAACTGTTTACCAGTGAAACTTCAATTTGACATTTTAATCCCGATGACATTTATACAACAAACGATTGTAGTTTATAAAATCACAGCACTTTAAACTAATTTGAAAAATCATCAATAGCTGTGTCATTTTTGACTTTAAGATAAAAAACAATAGGGTATTTTTTATTCAGTATTCAATTTCCTATCGATTAAGAATATTGTATACAGGGTATCCGAAAAAGGTATTTGAAAAAATGGAACAATTTGACATAACCAGCGAACGCGATGTTCAATTTTTATTCTGTTTTCACCATAGTGATAAGAGAAGCAAATGCTACTAGTTTGCTTATTTAACCGACCCTGTAGCTCTTATAATAACAAAGTTAGCAATAGTGCCGACCTAAGTTTGAAAACCTATGAACATATGTTTAAAATTATTTACTTTTATATAATGTTATTAGTAGTAATATGAATAACTTATTTCAAACGGAAATACAATAAAAAAAACCAATAACGTGGTGATTGAGCGATTGAGAGCTGTGCTACAAATCACATTGCGCTACCCACCGACGGCTATTCTTACTATTTATTTTTAACTACTAATCCTAAACTTCTTAAACTATTGTAACTTGATTGCTCAAATATCGAAGACAATGTACAATTTTTTTTAGATCAAAATATTCTTTAGTTATCAAATAAACAATAACAATATAAATTGTTTATATCTTGGTTTCTAAATAATCAAATGTTTTAAATTTACATTTATTTAATACAAATCGATTCCCACTTATTCTATTTTATTTTTCTATAATTTTACCTAATATTTCTAATTGTTTATAACAAAAACTCATTGTTTTCAACAAAAGAGACTAAAAATTGCAAAATATAGTTGTTTTTTATGTAAATGTTAAATAATTACTATATTCTTAAATACACCGAAAGGATATTTTTGTAAACTAATTTCTTACCTAGCTATAAGGCTTAAAAATTTATTTTTAAAAAATTATTATAACAAAACTAATAATTACTTTGAAAGGGAACACTTTTTAATTTTTTTTAATTTTTGGTTAACTGTAATTGCACATATTATTATTGAAGTTCATCAATAGATATAAAACTGAGACATTAGAAAAGTTTTTCGCTGTAATGGATAATAAATTAAAAAATTTTATAATTTTAAAATATACTATTTTGTAGAACATTTATCACTGAATAGAAAAGTTTTATGACTGTTTTCTCTAAAACTTACAGAAAAAAGATACGGTAATTTTTAGTAAATTGTTAATAACTTTTGATGCGGCGGCGCGGCGGCTACTTTTGGACAAAAATATTTTTCCCATTCTTAGGTCAACATTCCGAAGTCTTTGAAAAAGTGCTAGAATGACTGGACTAATTATTTTATTTTTATTTCGTAGAAAAATGAATTCTGTTCTGAAGGAAAAAATAGAACTGTCACTTTTGTAGTAAAATATTCTATTAACTCCACATTTTTTGAAGATTAAAAATACAGTAGCGCACGTTTTGGGAGTGCCAGAGTAAAATCTATAGTAGAATTTTTTTAATTTGTAAAGTACAAAACTCGAATAGCTTTTAAAAACACCATCATCGATTATTTTAAATACAATGAGAACAATCATCTTTTTTTAATTTTGAATTTATCTAATCATTAAATTTTTTTTTACAAGAACCGTTTGTCGTAATGTCAAATATTTTAATAAAATTTTTAACGAAGTAATACCACTGAAAGTAATTATCGTAAAACTAAAATTTTATGATTTTGTTTATTCGAATTTTGTGTACAGTCTGGGACGAACATTATTTCGAACGAGGTTTTTCCAAAATATTTCTCATAAATTTAATTTTTCGAAACAGCAAACAAATGCAATATCATTTTTTATTATTTAAAATCTATGCATATAATATTCATATTTATTTTTAAAATAGTAATAATGTAATTTTAGTAGGTTGGTTTTTTTTGCATGTTACGATAGATTAATAACTACTAATTTTTTGTTCAGTTGCGATTAAATACGATAAGCAACAGTTTATGATAATGTTGCTGTTTTTTTTTATTTATTATCTGAAAACGTTGATTTATTTTTGGTAAGCATACAGGTTTAAGTTGCTACAACTACTAATTATTAAACAAACAAAGTATGGGAGGTTTAATTGTTTATGACACCTACTAAATGATTCAGGTATTTACTACTCCTGTTTACTGTAAAATAGTAAACAATCCTATTTTAGTATAAATGTATAATATGGAAAATCTGCATTGTTTAAAACTAATCGTTTGTTTTTCGTTTAGTTCGAGAACATTGCAATTTTGTTACGTAATCTCTATATAAATAGTTTTTTCGAATTATTCTGAAACATTTAAAAAATAGGTCACGAAGTTGTTATTTAAATTTATAAGTTTCGAAGTCGTTATTTTCAAAATACATGGTGATTAATGCCTAATAATCGGATCAGCCGAAAACGCTTTCAAATTTTGCATTAACTTAGTGTCTCATTCAGTATGGATCTCGACAGTTAATAAAATTGTTGGAAACCAGTTTTTTTTATAGAATTGTTGTTATCGACTGCGGTTAAATTTAATGATTCATGACGATGTTTATTCTAAAAACAACCACTAATTTAGACAAACACAAAATGACACAACCGCATTTCAAGGTACTTTATAATACTACTGTAAGTTGCAAATAAAAAAAATTATATAAATAGCAATTATAGATAGCTTGAGTGTATTGGCGCAAAGCCATGTGTCGAACACCATATTAGACAAACGTTTTGCATCCTTTAAGAATGTGTGAGATTTAAATACATTTGGGAAAAAATTTAATTTTTATTTGTAAACATAAACAAAAGTTGTTACAAAAAATTGACGTCCTAATTAATAGTTAGGATAATTTATTACAATTGCGTCATAGCTATGTAAAATCCCGTTAAAATTATTATTGTAATTTATTTATATAATCGTAAAATTGTTTTACAAGAAATATGTTGTACAGATGCGCTAGTGTAAATAATAAGTTTGTTGTTATTTTTGGTATTAATTTGTTTTATTGCATAATTGTTCGATGACCAACTTCAAGGATATACACAAGCAATTTTTATATAGTTTCGAAGCGGTAGTGTAGTAAATAAATAATTGTAGTAAATAATCTGATCTTGACTTGTTAATAACCTTAACATATTAAAAGTCAATGGCAGCGTACTTAATTTACTATAGTTTTTATGCAACACTAACTTTGTTGGCATGTTTGTAGGAACACAAATAGCATTAGGTTTCAAAGTGCATACTAATTGTATGTAATTAGAAAATAACGTATGTTAAACTATACCATTAATTATAAAAAAAACTTTGACTGCTTGGAAAACATAAGTAGTGAATAGACAACAATTAATATATGTAGTGGAATCGTACAAAAATTTTTGAATAGTAGAATAAACTGTAGACTTAAATTTATTCAAAAATTGTTTAAAGATTCCAAACTAAAAAAAACAAACGTAAAATAAAGAAACATTAAAAGAAGACTAATGGTTTGGACACAGATTCAATTTTACAAGTACAGTCGAACTCGGCTATAACAAACACGGGGTACAAAAGGAACTCTTGGTTATAACAAACCAATTAGAAGTCCCCGTCAGAAATCCCTATTAACTCGGATATAACGAACGCTCGGTTATAACATACCAAATTTTTCAGTTCCGAAATTCGGATATAACGAACTTGGTTGTATTAATCGGTTACTCCCGATGTGGAACAAATTATAAAACATGCTGTGCCTGTTCATGTTTAGTTTATTTGTGTCTTTAGTAACTGTTACTAATGTGCTTTTACGGTGTAGTTTCCAACTTGTTTTGAACCCTGTCAAAATTGCATTTGTTATTGCACTGTAATTGTATGATCAAGCATGGCTACAGTAAAAATTAAACGCAAAGCCATTCCATTGGCAAATAAATTACAAATGATCCATAAAATTTAGAGTGGTTTTGTGCAAAGGCACGAATGTGTCGAGATTATGGCATTTCTAAATCTACTATAAGTGGCTGCTGTATCACCTGAAATAACAAATAATTAGCTTTCAACAATATGGCCTGGAATAAGAAGACGATATTTATTCAAAACTGAAAAATGTTCTGGAGGAAAACTTTCTAAAAAGAGGATCACCGCTTGGATCTGTGCAAATATGGACGGGTCAGAGAAAAATAAGCTTACCAGCATAGAAAAATCAAAAACACCAAAATTCTTCAAAAATCATTGCAAACTATCAGTGTTTTATGAAACTAATAAAAGGGCATGGATGGCATCCAACTTTTATCAAAATCTTAAAAACTTGGAATAATCAATTACCGGAAGAGCAGCGAAAACTTTTACTGGTGATTGCAATTGTCCTGCAGATCCAACAATCAAAAATTTACAGTGAATTAAAGTAGTCTTTCTTCCACCTAACGTAATTGCAGTCTTACGAGAATTTAAAATTTCTTTAGCAGAAGCAATTTTGATGTTGAATTTGGTCTGGAGGAAGAGTTTTGATAGTAAGGATGATGTTCCTTTATCTGAATTTGTGCCAAACGTATCGACTTTGCAATCCGCAAAGAAAACAAAAATTGAGTAACTGTTCCGGAGTTGAAAGAGACAGCTCCTATTTATTCAGTGTATCCCACCAGAAATAACCCGAAAGAAAATTTACAAACATTAAAGGAGGCAAATTTGTCGACCGTGGCCATGTTCCAAAAAATGTTTGATGATGAATTATTAGATTTTATCATTGAAGAAACAACACGATTCGCCACCATTTAAAAAAATAAGCATAATTTTAGGCCATGATTCACTTTGAGGTTAACTCTAAAGCAGAAGCCAACAAACAAGTTAAAACTTTTGCAAATGGAAAAATTTTTATAAGCATTTGTCGATTCATGAAATGATTATTAGGTATTACGGCCATAATTATCTAAAACAATTCATCAAAGCCAAACCTATTAGATTTGACTATAAATTGCGGACGATGTGTGGATATGACAGCTATTGTTACAACTTTACACCTGCTTTTACTGATCCTCTAGGAACTAGGGTAGTGACAAAACAATTTAAACTACCCACTCTCAATATTTTGATAATTTTTTAGTTGCCACAGTTTATTTTTGAAAATTGGAGTAAACAAATTTTGGGCTACTAGAACCATCCGAGATAATCAAACCCAAAAGTGTTCAATAATATCAAAAGACGAAATAGGCAAAGTGTACTTTTGGTTTAACTAACTAACTCAAAAATTACGTTTTGTTAGTAAATTGGAACGACAACAAATGTTAGGAACAAATTTGGACACCGTTTTCTCTGCAAAGAGAAAAGGAACGTATGGTAGTTCCTCAACCAAAAGCTATTTTCAATTATAGTAAGTACATGGATTGAGCAGATCAACACGATTGGTTTGTCAAAAAATATGATATTTTAATCATAGGAAAAATGTGGTGCTTGGTGACTCAAGTTATTAATATGGCACTTATTACACAAACATGCCCAAAAAATGCCGTATTTCTAAAAGATTTTTGAAGACAACTTGATATGACATAATTAAGACTTAGCCACGGTGTGCGTGTAATAAGAGGACGACCACTAAATTTACCCTCTACATTCCGACAACGAAGTGTAAAGAATGTTAGGTATGGTAACATTGGTCATACGTTAGAAAAAAAAAGACAAATTTTAATGTCAATACCCAAATTGCAAAAGCAAACCATTGAAATTTTTCCAAACATGTTACAGTACATTATGTAGGGTGTTTTTTTAGTATCATAAAATACTGTAATTTCTTTATGATAGCCGTTATTGATTATATTCACGTAAAACTATTTTAATGACTTTCTTTGTCCTACATCCTCCCATGGTCCTATTTTGACAGTCTGTCCCCAAACGGCTTGTCCGGTTTAAAAACGGTTTTCGGTGTTTTAATTTATATGTCAAAGAAATCTTAATTTCAAAATTTTATTAAAATCGTCAAACAAAATATAATTTGGGGATTAATGGGGTAAATAAAATTATTAATTTTGAGGTAAGTATGACTCAACATATTACAATAAAATTTAAAGTATTTGGAAATGTGAACAAATTTTAATGGCGTCGTTTAAGTGCTTTAATAGGACTGAGTTTATTAAACTCAAAATAGAAAACCCAACTTATTAATTGTTAGCGAAAGGTACTGGAAGTCGACTTTTTAATTGGTTGAAAAAAAGTTTATTTAAATGTACAAATTCAAAAAAATTTTCATTGGTCACTAGCTATGTAAACAAGTGCCTACATTGATGTGTTTAAATTAGCAGCAGATTGAATACTGTGCTTAAAATTTTAAGTAAATATATTCATACATTTTATTGACTCCCTGCTATATGTATCGGAGTTTACCGGTAAGCGATTCCCGACATTTGACTATAATTATTTTTGAAATTTCAAGAAACCCTCATAGTGTTTAATTTTGGAAACTAAATCTAATTCAAACAAATTTCAATTGATGTTTGTTTGTGTTTGTAAATGACTAGGTTACAATTTTAATAGTATGTACAGGGTGTCTTCAAAAAATTATAATGAATGTTGACATGGGCGTTACCATTTCAAATTTTTAAGACTAGAAACGTTTTATTACTAATTTTAGTGCATCTTAACCGTTTATAAAATAATTTTTTTAGTAAAAAATGAGGGAGCAAAAAAAAATAAAAAAGGTTATAAATATTACACAACACCACTTGTATTACTCAACATTGACCTTCACAATTTAAACCCGAACAATTTACAAAAAAAAATGATTATCTTAAAGAAATTTAGTAGCATAATTACTGCATTTATTTAAGTAAATATTTCTAATCAAATAAATAGTGTTCGTTTATTATGTTCAACCACTTTATAAATATGAATAATGAAAAATTATACATTTAGTACTTTAATGAAAAACTGTAAACGAAGGTTTAATGGCAATTAGAATAATTAATCAAAGTAGTACTTTGTAATAATCGCAACACCCATTAATGAAATGTTCTCATGCTTAAGCATGATTGTTTAAATGCAAAAAGTCAATAGAAGGTCAGTTACAATTAAGCAATTAAAAAATAAATCCTTGTTATTATATATCTTTAATTATGAAAATTTAAGGACTCATTTACGTCTGTAACGGAGCAATTTTTGTACAAATCTGTAAAAAAAAAAGAAAACGCTTTATTAAAATCTGGTGAAATCGCAATAACAATTTCAAAATTTTGGAAAAGTAAATTTTGACATTGAGCTTTGTTGCGGCGGTAAAAATATGGTAGAGAGAAAAGAAATAACAGTTGATTGGTTAATCGGGCACAAATTTCCATTATGTTGACTAGAAACAATTTCACTAATAAACTCAGAGAGCGAGTCGATTCGAGCAATATAATTAATAAACTGAAAAACAACACCTTATCGATAACTAGTTGCAGATAGGGCAGAAGTTTGTCAAACGAAGAAAGAAAGAATCGCCTTGACAGCGAAATCGGTACTAATGTTATTAACAAAACGTGAAGACTAAGGTAAACGTACATATGATAGCTTGGAAATTTAGTTTAATTAAACACTGATGTTTTCAGGTAACTAATGGTTATTAGTGTAACTCGTATTATTTGTTAAGAAAACTAAAAAGTTTAATGGCACTGCAATGGTGCAGGTTTCATATTTTTTATATTGATCTGTTGTTCAATCCAAATAAAATATAACTCGAGAATATCAGCTAATAAGATAAACAGTTATAATACCTATACCTCCTGTGATAACGTCAAATGGTTAATAATATCCAAAACCAGGTTCCTTAACACGTTAACAATGTTAAGAAGAAAAAAAATTACCAGGTTAACATACGATTCTTGCCGAAAATATTTGCTATGGGTGTTTTAGCTGTTTGAATTTGACTAGTTAGAAAATTTTAACTTAATTACAGCACGGATACTTTGTTTTATGATGCTATACAGTATATGTGGCTTTAATCAAATTTGGGTTGCCTTATAATACTTGATATAATTTTCTAAGCCACTAGAAAGCAAATTCCATATGACTACTGAGAGGTATCGCTGTACCACGCACTATAGAACATCACCAAAGGAATACAATAGTTCTTGCTGCTCCGGTATGTCTATTGTATGTGTTGCATCCGTGTTTATTACGACAACTAACGTGCGAATATCAGTATTTTGTAATTAAGAAGATATAGTGTCCTGTGATTTTACAATACTGAAGGAAAGTTTGAAAAAACTAAAAAAATTATGCCAATGTCAGCACGAGGGTGTGAAAAAGCAAATAATCTACAACTTCGATACACAAACAATTATTATTTTAATCTAAACAGATTACACCTCAAAATGGAGTTACTGATATTTTAATCGGATTAGGTAAATGGGTTTATTCGTTTAAAAATCCACGGAATACTTTTTTCAGCTTAACTCCTTTTTAGCATGGTTTTCTCTCACAATCTACTCAAAACTTTTGAAATACGTAGGTTTGTTAAAAAAATTAAAAACTTACATAACGAATTCAACCCATGAGTTAATCGTACAAGAGGAATAAATATCGGAAACACATGGTACGATGGAAATCAAAAAATCAGATTGCATGTATTGAATACGTTCTCTCAACTAGTATACATGTGCTTAAGACGAAAATGGAAGCAGTTTGCCGCCAATTTTTGGAGGTGGAAACAAACATTCCATGCATTGTACAATAACATTGCCTCAAACACCATACAATAATTTAAAAATTATTTTCTGCAACTGTACAAGAGGGTGTTCTAAAACTTGCAAATATCTGAAGTCAGAATTAAGATACGGTCAAAAAAAAACGACGATGAGTAATTTTTTTCTAATATTTGATACCATTTTTTTTAGTTTGTCTTCCTGGGTTGGACTTTATTGTTTTTCTCCGTACTGATTCCAATTCCATTCTGCATGTTTGACTCCACAGTAGACGAAAACATATGTAAACACTTTTCAATGCTACACCAAGAAATTTTAATTAGAGTATGTGTGACTACATATCGTCAAAAATTTTCAAAATTTTGAATTTATCTTTGTTGATAACGTTGAAAGCTACCACCCTGCGTAGGTTTTCAACGGACACCTCTACCGACACACCCCCTTGTCTAAATTTAACTTAGATCTTGGTCACTTCTAAGAAGTGAATCTTCTCTAGTCATTATCATTGTCAATTTTTTTAAAGTGAGACCACCAAGACAGACAATTCTCCAAAAAACTTTATAAATTCCATCTTGGAGTATTTTCCTTTTTTGATTTTCTTAGGACTTTCGCCTGCAGAGAGTTCACGGTCGAATAGAACTGAGTGTTCACTGATTCCTACTCAAAAAAATTAAACCAGTTTGTGAGTCATGTTTGACAACTTCATATGGTAAATATTATTTCTTCGTTAAGTTTCACCCCTGTTACATTTGATTTCAATAAGGCTGTTGTGTCTATTAGATGTTGATGGCGATCTTATTCGGTTTGTGATTCTGTCTCTTTTTATGTAATTCACTTCATCTATCTAATTTATCACGTGACCATATGTTGGGTGAACTTGAGTAAAAGATCACGTGTTGTTTAACATTAATAACTTGGGGCAACTCAAGTAACCCAGCGGTTCAAAAAGCGATGCCATGTGACATACAATGACAATGGCACTGTACAATTCCTCCTTTTTTTTACATACATGTTTTTTTACGATAAATGAGTCGACTAGTCAGTACTGTATAAAAAAAATATAGGAGGTGACCCTCGTAATAACCAATATTAAATCAACCAAAACATTTTTTATTATTTTTGTTTCGACTTGTTTATTATATTATTTTAGTTTAATTTGTTGTTGTACCTGCCTTGGTCATATTATTTTTATAAAAAATTTGTTGTCATGAATTCAATAATATTATATGTGTATCTAGACTGATTTAAAAAAATATTGTGTAACACCCGATACGCATTTAATACAAAAACTTGCAACACTTTTACAAATGATTTAAATAAAACGAAAAAGTGTAGTAAATAATTTTCTGCAATCAATGTTCGTATATTTTAAATAAAAAAATTACTGTCTACTTTTATCGAATGTTTACAGTGAGGTCAACTTACACAGAAGATATGGTTGTCAACATGCGCATAAATTTAACAACCTTCATTTTTGCACATAATCTTATTAATTGGTTTCAAATATAATGGTTTCATAATTTTTTGAATACACATCACAGGTTTTAATTTGTTAATATTTGACTGAATCAAATCAAAATCAAATATCACGTAACACCCGTTACGCTAAATTTTTGTTTACAGATAAGAAGTGAATTGCAATTCTACCCATGTGCTTTTTACAATTCGCAAAATAGAAAATGGAAATATTATTACACATTTTTATTAAGTTCCGAAATAAAATCGTGAAAAATACGCCCCAAAAACGGATTTCTAAACAAACGATATATTTAAAAAACGGCGTATCAAATTAATTTTTAAAATGTCTGGAAGCAATAACAAAACGGAAAAAAAGAATTGCAGAATAAATTACTATTTTCTGAACACGTATTGAAAATAAGAAGAGACGGGACTGCTATTATTTGAACCGTTCGGCGCTATTGAGCTGCAACTGTTCATCTTGCTTATTTAAACTGAATAACTTTACGTAAACTTCCGTATTGTCTCTGAATTTAATCAATTACTCATTGTAAATGGTTAAGAAAAAAATAATTGATTTATTCGTGGCGTTTTATCTTTAATTACGCGATCAATTTAAACAAACACTTTTTGCGGTTTTTATTAAATTTATTTTGTTTAATAGTATCCAGGTGAAATTTAACAGTTAATTAAAAATATTTGTTCTCATACAAATTCCGCGCAAGTATTAAAATTTTAATATAGTTTTCAGTAACTGATACAGATAGCACAAGACCGCGACCTTCACTCATATATGAGCAAAATGGGAATTTTTCATTACACCCGAGCGCTCATAATATTTCACCGAGAAGAGAAGCTTTGAGGTCGAATTGAGTCCAAGAGTTTAATGAAATTTTTACCGAGGATGTATACTGTTAAGTTTGTTAATGAAATTAATACTTTATATTGTAAATATACAGAGTAAACACCACCAACAGTTTTACAATTTTAGTAGCTTGCATGTTGATACATTTTACATTTTGAAATTATTTTAAAATATAGAGTGTCCCACAATAGTTATATTTTGGCTTATGGGACACCTTGTATTTAATTCTGCTTTTCAATTTTCGGTAAAAAATACGGTATATTTTTATAAAGGTTTCTTATACCTAAATACAGAGTGTTGTGAGTTACGTCTACTTTTCTTAAAATATAGAGTATTAAACAAAATTCAATATTTTAATCTAACAAATCATAACAAATTTACTCTTACGTCTAAGTAGTTTGATATTAGACAAATTTAATAAAAACATTTGTGACGTTAATATTTGTTTTGGTCTCTTCTTTTCGGCGCCTTTGGTTGACTTTGTGTGTGATTTTGGAATTTGAGTTGCTTTTGAGCGTTTCGGTGGCAGAATTATTTGAATCTAGGGAAGTCAAAGTTTAGTACTGTTTAATCACGTTCCCAAATAAAACGAATTTTTTTTTCGATTTGTGCCTTCAACGTGGAAATTAAGTCTTCCGTTCTAAAATTAAGGGTAATGTCTAGTGAGGTACCATTATTGATTGATTGGTGGCGAAGATAGGCCCCATGCCAAATTCTTAAAATTATTAAAGGATTTCTTAACATCTTGATTTGTAACCGTTGTAAACTTTGGTTCTTATCGTTCTCTTACACACGTTTTGGCGTTTTAGAATTTCCACCGTGTAACGTTTATTATAATAAATAAATGCAATTTGTCTAATTATGGTTGCTTAATTGAGAGATAACGTCAACATTACTTCGGAAGGTTGTTGCTATTTATCTACTTTTTGCTCTCCGGCTATTTGTTTAGTCAAGGTGTCTGACTGACCTCTGGGTTTATCAGCCGTGAATATCTTAATTACTGTTTGTCTCTTCTAACCAGTCTGTACTACTCTTCAATTGTTTTGAAATTACGAACCGACCACTCTTCATGGTAATCATCGATAAACCAGATAAACTAAAAATCCTGCATGTTCTAAGTTGTTAATTTATTTAAAACACGATTGTATCTGTATTCTGACTTGAATTTACTAACATAATTCTTGCGCTTTATAATTTATTATTGTGATTGAAAGATGTTTCGAAAATTAGAATCATACACTTGTTCACTTTTGATTTATCGTCGATTACCGGTATTGAATGTGAGTTTCATATTTAATGTCAATAAAGCTACGCTTATTTATCTAAGTTTTTTAAGATTGAATTATCTGATTTTGTCTATTGATTACAATTTATTCGGCGACAACGCCCACTCAATGACGTATCTGCTGAACTGATATTTTTAAATTTACCATTTTTAATTAATTATTTTAAAAATAATTTTGATAACTGATTTAGTCGTTTTACAAAAATTATGTCTTTACAGTTTAACGGTTTGTTTATTGTGTCTACATATTCTAGTGGCTGTAGAGTATTTACTACGCATTTTGATATATGGTGCCCTATTTAGTACTTCTTTTGCAATGTGAAAGCTTTGGACTTAATTACTATTGAATACACCCACGATCCCTCTTTGACTGGTAGAGCTGCGTGCCAGGTTTTGATACTGCAGATTAATTTAATACTTTGATAACAATAAACCGTAACACATCTATTTACATTGATGATCAGAATTTACAGGTTAATTATTGGATTATTCAAATGTAATATGAACTTTATCTTAAATAGAACACCTTATATTTTATTAAGTCATAACGTTAACAAAAGTCCTTTTTCGAATGGTATAAAGGTGTCTTATTCCTAAGTGTTACAGTTTTTGCGTAATTTACAGTTTTTTTTTAAATTGATGAAAGCGGGAGATTTTAAAACAGAAAATCCATACGTAAACTAACCAGTTAATGTTATTTTTTATGTTATTACAGTCTGCTAATGATTGTCGAATAAAGTTCATGAACAAAAATTTAAACGTTTATAATAATCGTTTTCTATCAAACGCTTGTGTAGTTGAGTGTGCTACGGATGATAGTGATTTTTCTTAAGTATTTTTCCCGCACTCGTTTGACTAATCCTTAAATTACTTGTATACTTGTATTAGGGTTTTCCGTGACAGACGTGACACTTTTCATTATCATAGTAAGTGTCAAAAAGGTCCACTTTCCTAAGTAGTTACGAAAAGTTAAATTTTTCGTCACTTATGAATTTGTTTGAAAATTTGTTTTGAAAATAGTAACCGTGGTAATCCGATTAGAATGTTTGATTGGTTTAATTCCTTTTTAAATTTTTTTCAAAAATTATTGTATGTAACATGTAACGAAACATAATGTTTTGTAACTTATGTTATTATCAGACTGTGATGTCTTAAAATGTTATTTACTAATTAAATTTGGTAAACACTTTTTGTTTTAAAATCTCTCGTTGTAATTAATTTTAAGGAAATATTAATTTGCGTAAAAATTGGGCATAGAACACCTTTATACCTTTCAAAAGAAGATTTTTCTGTTACCGTTATAATAAAATACAGAGTGTTTAATTTAAAGTAAAACTCATTATACAATATTGAATAATCTAATAATTAAGGCTGTTCTATCACTTGGGACAATTTCAGATTTCTAGTAGGCGGTTCACTATTTTTATTTCTTGTTACATAAATAGCTATTTGTTGTATTTTCTGTTTCTAAAACTGTTAAAATGCACGTCATGTACAAAAAAAATTGACATCAACAATTCAACAATATATTATTTATCTATTAATATTAATCGGCTTCCAAGTCTGGCCTGTTGCGCTCAGAAAAATTTGCCCGCGAGTACATTCATTTCACAATTCTCCAAGAGTTTTCAGTATTTACAGTTTACTTAATGTTAATTTTTCTCATTGATTTTTAAGTAAAAATTTAAAAAAAAAGTAAGGTTGGCAAAAACTTATCATCTATGCCGCGCAGGAGTCGAAATTTGAGCTTATACGGAAATCCATTTTTCTGTTATATTACGTTTTAATTAAATTAAATACAACGAAAACGGAAATTAAAAAAAAAATAGCTCCTGCATGACATAAATAATAATGTTAGCTATATGTTTGTGCAAAATTAGGAAAACATTTTTAAAAATAAGCGAGATAAATTTACATAAACTTTATAGCTCCCTGAGAGAACAACCTTAACATGTAAATTCTGAATGCCCTGTAAACAAATATTTAATATTCAATCATGATGGTATACATCTAATATCCAACTATTTAGACGTAAAAGTAAAGTTGTTATGATTTGTTGGATTAGAAAATATTGAATTTTTTAATACTCCATATTGTAAGAAAAGTTGACGTAATTCAGGGCTAAGGAATCTTTATGAAAGTATATCTTATTTTTACGGGCAATGAAGAAAAGCAATAACATACATAGTGTCCCATAAGAAAAAATATAATTTTGATGCGCTACACTTTTTGGGACATACTGTATATTGTAAAATAATTTTTAAATTATTAACGTACAAGCTACTAAACAAAACTTTTAAAACTTTCTCATTATTTTGAAACCTTACAAAATGGCATGTTCCAATACAGATTAATGTCAAATAAAGGTGCCGTTTAATCGTGTGGTAATGTTTGCAGTAGAATAAAAAAACTCTAACAACAGCATTCAGTCTAGAAATAAATTTTTTCAAAGTACATATACTTATGTTTTGTCACTGATAAGTAAAAACTTGTTCGTTATTTTTAAACTATTTATAGAATAGTCTGTGACAACTCGCCGTAGACATCTCACTGTCGGCGGTTTGTCGTCGACCATCTCGCTGTCAGGACAACTCGTAGTAAGGGCAACTAGCCAACAGGACTATTTTATTTTCAAACACTAATTTGGAATATTTCTAGTTTGCTCTGTAACTGATCATCATATCAATCTTTTTAAGATGGATGTTACTTTGTTTAAATTTCTCCTTTAGTGACTTTGTATACTTTTCTACAAGTGAATCTTTCAGTGGGAAATGCATAACGGGCTCAATTAAATATGTCTTTATTAATGCTAACGTTTCAATCAACTTTGACCGATCTTATTAAGGCGTCCTTTATTAATGTAAACAAAAATTATTTAGTTGCACATTATTATATCTTGGCGGATTATGCTCCAACATTAATCAGATCTTTTTTTCCTTAGTTATAATGTACTAATTCTAATTCGTCAAAAAAAAAGTGTTAAAATTTTTGGTTTAGAAACCTTCTCATAACTCACTTTCTTAAATATACAAGGTGAGTTTTTAAGACGGGATAGCTTGATTTTTAAAGATATCAAAATTATCTAAACGGCGTTGTAAATGGTACATATAATCGCAGTTTTAAATACTTTTGTCATATACAGGGTGTTATTTATAAATTTTTTTTTTTGAAATATGCATTTTTACATACTTAGATAAATAATAATCTAAGCTTCTTAAATATGTTTTATTTTTTAACATTTAGTTAAACTGTTTAAAAGTTTTTTTCATAAAATAGGTTTTGCAGGAACTTCTTTTAAAAAGTCATAAAAACTTTTTAGAAGTCATAAAAAACTTGCCCTATTTTATATCAAATTGAGATTTGGTACATTTATACCAAAAATTGATACTTTATAAACATAGGAGAAATCAAGCTATCCCGTTTTAAAAACTCACCCTGTATATGTATAAAGCAAAACTTTTTTTAAATTAAGTTGTCCAGTTTGCTACTTTTTTTTGTTCTGACGATCAGTTGTCCTGGCGCCGAGATAAAATTACCGACTTTGAGATGTGTACGGCGAGTAGTCCCATCCCGTTTGTAAAAGCATCACAGAAACTATGCGGAATCAAAACTGGAACTGTTCAATGGGCGTTAAATTCAATAATTTGCGATGAAAAAACTATTTTTTTGTAAACGTTTATAAACGCGAAGTACACGTTTTAGTAACAACTAATTATAAAAACAAAAACTAAAAACTGGACAATAACAATCACAAAAAATTGGAATTAAAAAATTTTGTGGGTTACATGTCTTGAAATTGTTTTGCTCGTGCTCCTCTGCCTCTGCTAAACGCCTCCGCACTAGCAAAATATCATTTCCTGGACTAGTGATCCAACTAACTATACTGTTTATGAGTTCAAACAGAAAACTGGACAATAATAAACCACAAAAATTAAATCACAGTGTCTTTAATTAATTAAATTAATTAATGAGAAATTTTGACTTATTTTTCGCTATGAACACGTCCAGAAAATGTTTTGCGAGTGCTCATGCTACTCGGCCTCGGCTAAACGCCTCGGTACTAACAAAATATTACTTCTTAATTTCCGATTATTTTGTAGCACGTTAAGTGAGATATTTTCAGATCAGGTACTGATAATATTATGTGCATTTTCTTACGGAAACTTAATGAGAGGAATTTATTCATACGAACCTAAATGTTTACACCTGACAACACAGTTAAAAGTCTGATAAAATGTAAGCAGCCTAACTCGGGTTTTAGTTTCGATCTTAGACTACCTATTTGTATTACATTTTTTAAGACCCAGTTTCACTAAACTCGATTAAATTTAATCGTGGGCTAAAAAATACAACGAAAGACATTCAAACTAACGGCTAAATTTAACCGAGTTTCGTGAAACTATAAATGATTTGCGTTCTGTTTATTTATACATCAACAGTATAAAATATTGAGATCATTATCAAACTCGATAAGTTTCTTAAACCGAGATACGATGACCTAGTTTTTAATTTTTTTCAATAAATTAGGCATTTTTTTCTCCTGTGGCCAACAGACGCGGCGGCATGACATCTTTCTAACTACTATGGTAGAGTTTTGATAATCTTTGTTAATTTATAATATGTGAAATTTTATTATTGTGTAACATGGGTCTAGCCATTGTTTTAAAAATTTTTGATGTAAGGATATGTGGAATTCTGAGACGATATTCAAAAATCTTGATTGTAATTATCAAGTATCATTAATTACAATTTACATTGCGAGTGTTAAAAACACACCATCACAGAACGAACGGATAAAAGCAACGCGAGGCCGTAGACCGAGTGTGAGTTACGACTAAAGATTTTTACGAAAAACGTAACTTCAATTTTTTTAGAATTGAACGATAGGCATATACAGGGTCTTGCTATATTCAACCGACAACGCTCTACCCCAGAGAGGTCTCATAAATTAATGAGTTTTGATATATGAACATGAACCCTTAAACGGCTTAGTTGCTGAGATACAGAGTGTTGAAAGTTTAAATTAAAAATAAAAAATTAGTAATAAATCAAAAAATGCTTTAAACACCTTTTTTCAAAATCGAATTAATAGTATGGATTGAAGCAAATTGTTTAGCAAAACGCCGACTGGCAAATTTCACTGCACATAATAATTTGGAATACGTCAATGCTTACAGACTTTTGTTTAGAAGCAAATATCTTCAAAACCGTTCATTTTAGCACCATAAAATGTTCTTACTTTTTTGACCAAAATTAAATGAAGAATTTTAAAAAAATATATTTTCTCTAGTGGCGTAAAAAATAGGAGAGTAGAAGTTGTGACTAAGCTTTATAACGCGCCACTGGTTAAATTTTTGAAAAGTTTGTTAATATCAAAACATGACTTTTTTGAAGAGAATATTGGTCACCAAATTTGAAAATTAATTTTGAAGGTATTTTTAATTTATTTAAAAGCTTTAATTTTTTTTTGAACTTTCAACACCCTGTATCTCAGCAACTAAGCCGTTTAAGGGTTTATGTTCCTATATCAAAATTCACTAATTTACGAGACCTTTTTGGTGTAAAGTGCTGTCGGTCGAATATAGCAACACTCTGTATAAGTAATGTACGTATTAAACAAATAAAATTGTTTATGATTTTAGAGATAAATACAATCATATTGGTAAATTCGGAATCGAGATTAAATTCATCTGTCAATTTTGGATATTAATCGAATGTACAGAAAATCCGTTCAAGTTTGCGAAACTCTGTGCCCTTATCAATCATGTTTTATTGTTCATAAACTTAAGTAGTAAATGTTTAAATAAAATTTGATACTTTGGAGACCAAATGTATTAATGACGTCTGAATCGAGAAGTATAAAATAAAGATATTGCGTTACTGGTTTTAAGAATCATTGTAGTCCTTGTATTAGTATTTCCGTAATTTCAATAATTTTTTGACGCACTGTAGGAAATTAGTGGCTGTGGTCGCATCTGATAAAAATAAATTTTTGTACGTGGTTTAGGCGTCTTGCCGCGGTATTGTTGATAACAATACAATGAGTGTGATTTATGTACATTTGTAATAAAACGACAACAATTGGCCTTGATCATAAAATTAATTATAACCGGCAATGAGATAGATGCGAGTTAAGTAACGCTTGTGGATGCTTTTGAATCGCAAATATCTAATTGCGGCATGATTTACTCAAAGGAAGTGACTTTTAATGTCAAAATAGTTGACCGGTTTATTTTAAATATTAACGTGCGTTAATATGCGCATAAAACTAATTAAAATTAAGCAAGACCAAGTATTCCTGTCAAAATTTATTCGTCCGTTTATTATACCTTCATTTATTGGTTAGGGAGCTTTCAATGCAATAAATGAAAGTATAGCATATAGCACTGATTAATTTGCATTTATTATCTGCTTGTGTATGAATTTACACTAAATTGCTAATTTTTTATCCGCTTCGATTATTTTTTACGATTGTTTGATCAGTTTTTGATTCGCATTTTTTCGATATTTTTCTTCCGGCCAAACGTTGCCGTTTTTTCCCCTTCAATTTTTATTTATCCTGGGGATATACCTTCGAACACAGAGGTAAGCCAGGTTTATTACATTTTTTTGTATACATCGTTTATTGCGAATTTTTCGCACGGTTTTTTTCTTTTGAATAAAACACTCTGAAAACTAGGAAATGCTTACCCTAAGAAAGTTAGTGAAAAATCACTACAACTTGCACAAAATCAAATCACAATTTAAAAATAGAGCGCAAAGATCCTATTGGTCGATGCCGCACAAATCTGCGAGTTCAACTAAGCGTGCGTTGAAATTTTCCAACCCTCGCTGCGTTCACAGCTACGCGTGGAAAGCGACTGGCTGCGGATTCATTTCCACCGGTAGCCGCGGAGCGCTATGCGTACGCCAGCTTCGCCGACCGTATCATTGATCAAACTGCTGCAGGTGCACCAGCTGCATTTTCTCGACTTCATCCCAAAAAATTTTAATTCGAGCTGGATTTTTTCGAAAACGATCGCTCGCAATCAATCTGTTTCAATGAAAATCGAGGAAAATAAGTTACCTACAATAGAAATCAATTTCGTATTTTAACGTAGGAAGAATAAAATCAAGGACGTTTTTATATAACACAATTTGACACGCTGATAACCAATTTTATGGTTTTGTGCTATTTAAATCGTGTTGCAACTTTTCGTATCAATGCACACATTCGATAATTTTGCAAGACTTAATAGAAAACTTAACCGCCGTTTTAAAAGGGAATCGAAAATCTACAGCAACGTACACCTACAAATCGTGCTTCTTCCTTATGGGGATTTAATTATTAATGAAACACGGAGCTGTACAAAAATTTACTAAATTATTAACCTTCCTTAATACCAGGTCCAATACCACGTAGGGTAAATTTTCACCCCATACTTTTTCTTGGATTTTCTTTTACTTACATACAGGGTGGCCCATTAGTGCGAAGAAGGTGAATATTGCGGAAAATATTGGTATTAGAAAAAAACTTTTGCAATGAAAGTATTGAAAATCAATGAGCTGCACATTTTAAAATTATTTTTGTTTATACAGGGTGTTCCGTAAAAGTGCGACCTACTATAGTTATGTTTTTTTAATAGAATCACCTATATTTTATTAAAAATTTGGATTTCTTGAAAAATTCTAATGTGACTTTATGCATTATACATAGTGTCTAAAATGGAGGGTTTTAGCATTATTTCACTTTTTCAAGAAAAATTGACTTTCCTAAAAAATTAAATAACCCAGTTATCCTGGAATTTACCAATCTGCAAATTCGTAGCTTTAAAATGCATTACATGTGCTAACTAAAGCTAGTTGTTCACCTTTCTGTCCTTGCTAAGTTTTGAGTAATGAATTATTTAAATTGAACTCCCTAAACTCATGGATAACTTGTTTTTTTAAATGGCACCATTTACTCTTTTATGTGACGTTGAACGTGGAATTTTATAAGCATTCTAATGATAAGCTTGTAAGTATCTAACCTTCCATTTTAGACACTATGTATGATGCATAAAGTCACATTAGAATTTCTTAAGGAATACAAATTTGTAATAAAAAATAGATAGTTCTATTTAAAAAAACATAACTTTGATATGTCGCACTTTTATGGAACAACCTGTATAAACTAAAATAATTTAACCAACAGAAAACCACCAAAAACTGCACCAAAAACTTAACTCGGACACGTGTTTCAACAGCTAAGCTGTTATCATCAGCGATACCGATACTAAAAAATAAAAACAACGGGAAGCTTATATATACTATCTGCTTATCACGCATCGTTAAACTTAATTGATTCTTAGATAAGCTTAAATAATTCCGAAAATCCTAATGGACCGTTATCATCATAATTCATAAGCAAATTTCTGTTTTTAAAAATTTCTGAACTTTCATAAGAATCAAGTTCGTTTTATTATCTACCCTCTTAATTAATTCAATGTCGCCTACTCTATGGCCATTTTCAAGCATATGCATGGCAACACTGGACCTATCTGTGCGATGATATTTGACATGAGCTACGTGCTCTTTAAAACGAGTTTTAATAGGTCCCTTGGTTTGCCCTATATATACTTGGTTACAGTCTTTACAATTAATTTTATATATTCCCGATTTATCACACATTTCTATTGGGTCTTTCGGATTGCCTAAAAGATTTTGCAAGTTGTTACTACTAGAGGTTACTGTTTTATAATCAAATTTTTGAAAATATTTTTTGAAGACCATTTGTGTATGTGATGCAAGTTTATGTTGCATACTATGGTTGGAATCATTTGTTATAAACCTCATAGTGTTAGTGTCTTTACGATAAATATCTATATCTAGTTTGTTGCCATTTCTTGTCACTAAAGTGTCTAAGAAAGGTAACTTAAGGTTTGTTTCTGTTTCAAAGGTAAACTTGATCGTCTCAAATTTTGAATTTAAAATTTCTATAAATTGCTGAGGGCTGTAAACTTTAGTGTCGATGACTGCGAAAACGTCATCTACATATCTACACCAAATTCTAGGAAAATAATCTAATTCATTTTTTATATCAGTTTCAAATTTACCCATGAACAGGTTAGCCATAAACGGAGATAAGCTGTTACCCATTGTTGTACCATAATTTTGTTGATAGATGTTGTTGTTAATTTGAAAGTAGGTTTGACTCATACATAATCTTGCTAATTTAATAAAATTATCTACTTTTGAATTATCTAAATGGTTTTGGTGTAACATATCTTTTAAATAATCTAAAGTGATATCTATCGGAACGCTTGGAAACAATGAACAGACATCGAATGAAACTAAAACTTCGTTCTCAGTCAGCTCAATGTTTTTAATTTTTCAATAAAATCGTATGAATTTTGAACAATGAAATTTGATTGTTGATATTCAAAACTGTTGAATTTATTTGACAACCATTTAGATATCAGATAAGTAGGAGCATTAATACAATAACATCTATCAACAAAATTATGGTACAACAATGGGTAATAGCTTATCTCCGTTTATGGCTAACCTGTTCATGGGTAAATTTATAACTGATATAAAAAATGAATTAGATTATTTTCCTAGAATTTGGTGTAGATATGTAGATGACGTTTTTACAGTCATCGACACTAAAGTTTACAGCCCTCAGCAATTTGTAGAAATTTTAAATTCAAAATTTGAGACGATCAAGTTTACCTATGAAACAGAAACAAACCTTAAGTTACATTTCTTAGACACTTTAGTGACAAGAAATGGCAACAAACTAGATATAGATATTTATCGTAAAGACACTAACACTATGAGGTTTATAACAAATGATTCCAACCAACATAAACTTGCATCTTTCAACTTTTTGATTCACCGATTATTACATTTCCCATTGTCAAAACAAAACTTTGATAAAGAACTGCGAAATATTAAGCAGATTGCATCATACAATGGTTTTCAAGAATCAATTGTCACAAACATAATTAGAAATCATAAACATAAGTTAAACATTAGAAACATTACAACGTTAGGAACTAGTAATAGCAAAATGATAAGAAATATGTCAAATTACCAAATTATCCCACATACACAAAAGGTCTAAAAAAATAGTTTCAAAATTTGATTATAAAACAGTAATCTCTAGTAGTAACAATTTGCAAAATCTTTTAAGCAATCCGAAAGACCCAATAGAAATGTGTGATAAATCGGGAATATATAAAATTAATTGTAAAGACTGTAACCAAGTATATATAGGGCAAACCAAGGGACCTATTAAAACTCGTTTTAAAGAGCACGTAGCTCATGTCAAATATCATCGCACAGATAGGTCCAGTGTTGCCATGCATATGCTTGAAAATGGCCATAGAGTAGGCGACATTGAATTAATTAAGAGGGTAGATAATAGAAACGAACTTGATTCTTATGAAAGTTTAGAAATTTTTAAAACAGAAATTTGCTTATGAATTATGATGATAACGGTCCATTAGGATTTTCGGAATTATTTAAGCTTATCTAAGAATCAATTAAGTTTAACGATGCGTGATAAGCAGATAGTATATATAAGCTTCCCGTTGTTTTTATTTTTAGTATCGGTATCGCTGATGATAACAGCTTAGCTGTTGAAACACGTGTCCGAGTTAAGTTTTTGGTGCAGTTTTTGGTGGTTTTCTGTTGGTTAAATAGACGCTGCAGTTGGTGTTTCTTTTCTTTGATAAAATAATTTAAAAATGTGCAGCTCATTGATTTGCACAACTTTCATTGTAAAAGGTTTTTGTAGCCCCAATATTTTCCAATATATCTACCTTCTTCGCACTAATGGGCCACCCTGTATAATTATTAACTACGTTCACCTTATTTCAATTTAATAAAAAAAAGACATTGAAAAATCTGTAAAAACTTTAAGGAGATTTAAGGCTGCAACTTACTTATCACATTCATTATGTTGGTTTGAAATGTCATCAAATATATTATTAAAGTTTTCGTAGTTAGTCTTGATTGAATTATCGATTTGCCTATCCTCCTTCGCATATGGTGTTCTACCAATTGTTTTCCTAATTCAAGAAGAAACAATCTCCTCTTATCTAAATACTGCGCATTCTAGGCTGGTTGCAGCTTTAGCCACAAAGTAAAAGCATTTACTGCGACAATATTCATGAAGTTCATAAAAACAACCGTTATACTGTCTATTGCAGCTGTACTCGGCCACCATTTTATCGAAAATGTCTACTGAGTAGTGTAACCGTTGTGCTTCACAAAATAACAAATAGAAGCGGCGGCTCTAGCGAAACAACCTAGAAAAACAAAAGGAAATTCGGCTCGATGTAGCGCACTAAATTCGTAGAGGATAAGAATATTTATGGTAGTTCAAGCAGCAGCGTCCGGCTTCGTCGGAGAGTTGCGTAGATTCCTGAATAACTATAGAAAATTAGACTGCTGGTCTAACAAGAAAGAAATAAAACCGACCAACAGGAGATCAACAAATTTTACTTAAAATCTAATATGCTAAATCGAACACAAACCAGAAAGAAAGAGAGACAGACAGTTCAGTATAACGAACAAATCTTAAAATATTAGAAGAATGTGACAGAAATAGAGAGACTGTCGTATATAGTTAAGTGCGTTAGCAGCAGCCTTGCTTACAATAAATATGGTTCGCAATTGTGTCGAATTTTAGGTAAGCTTTAATTACGCTCAAATTAAAATTATTATTCAAATTGAGAATTGGCTGCTATTAAGGCTATGCGTACACATATCACTTACACACGGCGGTTTACACTAAATCTAAAATTAAATGTTTGTCTTGCGACATCTCGTGTAAACATTGACACGTGTGAATACATTTACTTAGTTTTATCGACAACGTGTGTTTCAAGGATTAAAGTTATCGCTTAGATAGCGCTTTGCACTTTAACACACACATGTCGTTACAGTTAACTGTTGGCATTTTTTACCAAATCTGAACTAGAATAAAAGAGTAAGTACCTTCCGCAAACCCAAAAGGTCTTTTGTGTCCGCGACAACTACTTTAAATAAAGCGCCCCAGCTCTTATTGACCTGATTAGAAACAAACGTCCGGTTGAGGAGTGTACACCGATAAAAGTTACTTAAATATTAGCTAACGAGCCGCTTTATGTCATATGTACTTGAGGTTCATACTCATTATTATTATGAATAAGTGGCTAAAATACTAAAACTTAACTGTAATCGGTTTAGTGTAGTTCCGAGAATAAAAGTATTCTGTTAGCGACGGTATCGACAGTTCGGGAAAGTTAGATCGTCCCAGGGATTCTTCTTAGGGGAGGTGTGCGTAGAAGAACAGAAGGCGATTGACTCCCTCGCTGGAAGTTATAAAGCATTCTTTGTAGATGTGGTATTCACCGGTGGTTTGCAGCTTAATTAATGCGAAACCGTGGTGTTGTCTTTCCTTTATAAGGAAGGTTCTTAATTAGCTACTCCAACCCTCAAGAGTTATCCAAGTACAATACACAACGAGCACATAATGTCGAGCGCAACGTGCTAAAAGCATATGCAGCAATTATTGTTAAAACAAATAGGAAAGAAACCCAATACACTCACGGTGAATCTAGCCGATTTAAACTTAAACGCCAATTTATATTGAAAATCGTAAAACCCACATTAAATAATTTTTGGTGAAAATTTCACTTCAGGGAAAATGCTAAAAACACCCGCGTGTATCAAACGAAAAAGAAAATGTCCGCTGTACGTCTCCAAAATCCAGTCGTATTTTCCTCTCTGCCAATAGAAAATTACATTCTACTAGTGACACACGTTCTAAAACAGCATACGTCCTAAATTCGGAGAAATAAAACCATAACAGTAGAATTACAGTGTATAATAATTTCTAGTTTCTTGTGGTTTTCTTCTGAAACGGCACCCTCGCGATGTTCTGAAGACAGCAGTATTACACTTCTGTTCTGCTTTGGCACATAGGATACCATAGTAATCTCCGGCTGGTAAGCAAAAATTTGGGAATACACTGGCTGATTTGTAGGTGGTAAAAATATGAGGTAAAAATTTCTTTGTTCTTTTCTGTGTTTCGCACAAGGTGAGATTTCTGTTTAATAGTTTTTTGGCTAGGTCTAAAAAGT
Source organism: Abscondita cerata (assembly GCA_030710515.1). NCBI lineage: Eukaryota > Metazoa > Arthropoda > Insecta > Coleoptera > Lampyridae > Abscondita > Abscondita cerata. Next base: position 640,247 of record JALBCR010002253.1, read on the forward strand.
AAAAAAATTGTCTATGATAATTCACACATCACCAAATCTAACACCACTCGTTTACCTTGGTCGCGTTTCAGAGCATTTCGTTCTTTTCCACGATAGATTTGAAAATTTTTGCAGTATAATGTTTTTGTACCCGCAAGAATACAAACTTTGATGCCATATGTGGCAGGTTTACTTTTTATATACAGGGTGTTTCAGAATAAGATGCTGATCCTTAAGGGTGTCAATCCTTACGCGATTTTAAGAAGAAAAGTTCAAATAAACATATGTCCTAAACCTCTTAACTTTTGATCTACAAGGTGATAAAAAAACGTTTTTTTCCTTAAAACTTGAACACCTTGTAGATCAAAAGTTAAGAGGTTTAGGACATATGTTTATTTGAACTTTCTTCTTAAAATCGCGTAAGGATTGACACCCTTAAGGATCAGCATCTTATTCTGAAACACCCTGTATAAACACGTAATGGACACATTTTACGAAACAGCACTAGTTGTTCATCTACCGTCAATTTAGATCCAAAATTGTAATACTTTTGGCAGTTATTTACAAAAATATTATATAAGTCTCTTACAGGTGCCAGGTGTTTTTCCTCTATCTTCCCTAGAGTTTATCATCAAAGCGCATTCTATTTGAAATTTGAGAAAATCTCGTTTACAGCATTTTAGCTGAGTATATTGGACGTTAGAAACAGGAGTCGTTCTGTGAGGGAATGACAACGAGTTTCCGGTTGTTTTTTAGTGGTCCAGAGTATGTCAGCAAACCAATGTAGGCGTATATTTCAATTTCATCAACATCTTTCCGAACTAAATACTGTTCGCCTTTATTATGTTTATTTATTTCGTAAGTTTCTCTTTGATTTGTGCAAGTGACTATATTTTGGACGTTATCAGGAGATATAAACAATTTGAAAAGTTCTACAATGCTTCTATTTTTAGGTACTTGAGGCACAACACCTTCAGGAATTTTTATTATATTTTTGACCGCTGGCAAAAAATATATCTTATACGTCAAAAGGAACTATTTTGTCTTTATCATTAGAATCGATCGTTATATCATCATCGACTTGATTTATTTCTTAGTTGTTCAAAATAATTACAGGTCTTGAATTTCTCTTTCTATTTTCCACTATACAAAATAATTAGAATTGCATAAATTTGGCATAAATAATTTTACTCACCGGAATGATAAGAAGATTTAGTCAACAATCTTTTTTGTTCGAGATGAAACTGTATTCGCTACTGTCAAAGCGCACACAAAAAGGACCTATCAGTGCACAAAATAATAAGGTAAATGTTCAATAACAAATAGGGTAAACGCTAAGGGCTCGCGTGATTTTTTAGAAAAAGTTACACAAACCACTTTGCAAAAATTTAAGACGCTTGCTACCACGTGGGGTGATTCCTTACCTTAACCGCATTTTTGCTTCTCATTTTTATAATTTCTTGAAAGTTTCTTATACTACCAAATAAATTTTTATTGAGACTTGGTACTTACTGTTTAATGAACAATGTAATAAAATTAGACCCAAATATAATTCCATAAATTCAACCAATACGCAAAATAAGATAATATGAGATAATAATTTACTCCACCCGATACTAATTTAAGTCAATGAAAGCCTTATGTCACAAGAAAATGTGTTAAAAAAGCAAACATGTAACTGCATTAACACGCTATGTAAAACTATTAACGTCTTGAGCCCAAGTACATCAAAGAGTCTACTAAGTGGTGACCCTAACGTGATTCTCTCCCCGATAAACCCAAAGCAAAAAACGAATATGAATTATAGAAAACGTAATCGATTCAGACACAGCAAATTTAAACTAAAATTTACAAATGGCGACTATTCTTCGTGTCTTCAGAATGGTCACATAATGCCGTATAAACACGAGTATAATTGTTTTTTTCTTGCCACAAGATCCATCCAATTCAGAAATAAACAACGTGACATTTATAGTGCAGACATTAGTGCTTTGCGCTGATGATCATTAATTAAAGTCCAAAGTGAACGATCTCCAAAATTTTGTCAATAGATCAAAATCAAAAAATTGAATTACGAAGACAAAGAAGGCGAGTTCACTTTCTAAATCAAAATTCTTCATAGTAACCAACAACTAAAAGCATAAACAAAGAATTACCCAAACAAATACTTTACGTCTTTGTATCAAAACCCCTAAGTTTACAGCCGAACAAAATTTTGTTCCGCACTATTTCTAAAGTTCTAAAACTATTTTTTAAATTTGGCAGAGGTTTGTCATTTATTGTGTTTTCCATGTTTTCAATTTTGAAATTAAATATACAATTTTGTTTCCGCAGTTAAATATATACCGTATTTACCGCTACTTTTAAATTTTAAAAGTACCTCTAGAAGTGGTCTTAAAATTAATTTTAAATTTAAACATGGTCAAGTTTATGATTAAAAGTAATTTTTACTAAAACTAGCTTTAGAGTAAGATTTAAAAGATCGGTAAATACGGCTCAATATGTTTCTATAAGTGACATATCTTGTTACAGTTTGATATTGTCGAAAATTTATTTTAAAAGAAATTTGTAGTCGTTTTGAAGCACGGGGTAATGAGCGATTTCTAGCGATGGAGTAGTATAGAAAATGCTTTAAGTTGAAGCTCGCCACCCTACAGGTGTAGTTCACAATCCTAAGCTGTAAGACACAAAGAAACAAACTGACAACGCAAGAAACATATAATTTAACAATATAGAGTTTTTTACCATTGGTGTCACAGATTATCATCTACTTTTCTTTAATTCTTTGTACTATGGTATGACTATGCAAAGTTAAATTGTTTCAGAAATACTACAAAAAGCTTTAATTTATACACATTTTACCTGCCCTAACGTACAATTTAAAAAAAATTTGTGTAGGCGCATTCCAAACAGTAATTTTTTAATCTCAAAAATGAAAAACTTTTGGGAAAATAAATAAATTTATTATGAAATGGTAAAATATTTTATTAATAATTTAATTATTTACCGAGTTGTTTAACAAAATGTGAATTTTTACCAAGTACTTTTATACAAATTTATTTATTTAATTTTCTATTGATCTACAATTTCAAAAAATTTAATTAAAATGACAGTATTAGTATCAGTGTTGCTATTTAAAAGAGGTCTAGATCCAGTTTATTGTTAAAGAAGAACTATTTTTATGTGGGTTTTGATAAACTGGAAATAAATGATCGATACTGTTGATTTTCTTATGAAAACACAAGAAAAACACTAAAATTTGTTTTCGTGTTAGTTTTATATAAACTTTGTAGTTAATAATATAAAAATTTGTTTTCTTTGTGTTAATCTTATTATACGTGTATATCACATATTTTAAAAATAATAAGCATACTGTAATACCTGGAATTGGTAAAGCATCAACTAGATAACAGATTTTACCAAATTTATTTTACCTCAAGCAGCTGAGGTAAAAACGCTAATTCTGGTTCAAGAAATCTACTAACTTCAAATTGAATTGTAACGTAGTAAACGTATACAGGATGATTCACGTAGCTCTTTAGTTAGAAAATTATTGACTTCTCAAAATTTTGTCGATATGAAATTTGGTATATAGTCATAGTCAACTACTGTAAGCTAACTAAGAAATTTTTAAAATGGCGGACTTTCAGATATACGGGAAGTTGACGTCATCTTTGTTTTTTTTTAATGTAATGGTTTTATTTTGACACCATATCTGAATTCTATATTAAATTTTAAAATCAGCATCATTATATTGTGAAGTCATGTGTCATATGGTTTTTGGACATATGCAACATTTATTGCGAAAAATTACGTTTGCAGGGACCACATAAAAATTTGCACCTTTTGAACATTTACCATAAATAAATAATGCGCCGGCACTTGATCTGGTACTGGATTTGATAACTTTGTTTACGGCTACGACGAGTAAATATTTATGTCAAAACGTAATTAATTTTGTTGGCCAAAATGAGTTAGTTAATAAATCAGTTAAGAACGGTTAGAAACGTTTCTAAGTGAAGTTAGAGAAGCGCCAATGTGCCAGATACTATAGCTTTTACTATTTTGTTATTACCCTCTTTTGCTATTTTGGAAGGAGGGGGATGGAGAGGTGGAAAAGTAGTGGGATTGGTTTCAAAAAAGGAGTTATTTTGTATGATAAATCATGGTAATTATTTTAATTGACAAATGGTTCCATAACCTCTTGATTTTCATCATTTACAAGATCAATTGATTGCATTTTTTTCGTGGTTTGAGCAAGTTTTTGCTTTACACCATTAAGATTGCTTTTTAACATGTGCCGGTGAGTGGTACTTACAGTATTTGCTGCCGTTGCGAAGGTTATATTGTAGTTGTTTCGATGTTTTTGATGGCGTAGCACCATCCGACAAACTAATCAAGAATATTGTGTACTGCTGCTGGTGAGTGTGGTTGCTGCTGCGTTGTTGTATATTGCTGTTGCGGGTGGGGACTTGTTGACTTGCTGACGTTGCTGTATTGCTGGTGAGTACGGTTCTTGCTGTGTTGTAGTATGTGCAATATTTTCTGAGCCAGTAATTATTTTAAATAAGATGTTCAATCGTTTGAAAGCACCACCCACTAGCTCCGGCCGGAACAGGTTGTAAAAGATTATAGACCATATAGAGAAGAACAGATAATTTGAAACAAACAGGGCGCCACTCAACATTTGTTGTCTTTTGTTCTAATTAGCAGAAATTCAGAATTTAAAGAAAACACACCGTTTCTTCAAGAAAAAAATATAATTTATAGAGTTTGTATTACTGGCAACAAAATATGGAGTACCTAACACATAATTATAGTACACATTAATAAAATACTTAATAAATAAAATAAAAAACAGTAAAGTTGTATCACCCTAATCTGACTAGTGATATGATATCGTTATCCGACAGTAGTTTTGCAGAGAACAATAATATTGACACATCGAATTAAAATATTCGGGCAAAACACGTGCACTTTTAACCACAGAAATTACAATTCGAATCGCATTATTGACTAGGTACTTATCCTTTAAGTGGTGTAATTACGTGTCTGAGGACATCAACTGCAGTGAATTTTAGTAATACTTGCAGATAGTTTGGTGACTGCTGGCTGATTTCAAACTCGACGAAGGTGAAGGTGTCGAACGTGAAGGTGAAGGCCGTGGATGTTGACTAGCTATCACGGTTACAGCAACAACCAGAACATAAGAAAGAATCCATTTAGCTATTATACCCTTTAATCTAAATCCCAGTATAAATTTTAGTTAGAAATTCCAGAGAGGCCTTATAATTAGTAATTTCAGATAGATATTCTGAAACGAACGACAAAATGGCGCTTACGTCGATAACAGAAAAGATTTATTCACGGTGTTTCAATAACCGACATAATGAATAAAAATTACCGCCACAGATTGGTTAATTGTGTCAAACGCTGGTAAAATGTATCTATAGTACAACTATACAGGGTTATTGGTAGTCGATGGCATTTATTCTTTATGGACAATGAACAAAAGAAAGTTTATGTGAATACAGAAGAACTTGATCGATTATGGTTCTAAGCTTAAGGCATAAACTTTCTTTCGTTTATTGGCTGCAAATCAGGATACATTTCATTAAATTTCCTACATGTTCGTGCCACAATTTTGTCACATTGTCCATGAAGAAAAAATAGATTCATCAAAACTTCATGCGAGTAATTATTTGCTCCATTGTAATTTGTTTTTGAATAAGTATTAAGTAGTAAATTACAATCACAATCTCAAAACTTTGACGTCTGTTCAACACAGTGAATAATTAAGCAACTGTTAAATCACACGGCATTCCATGGCTAACTAATGCAAATTATGTGAAGACAATGTAATTTTTAATCATTGTTGCAATTATTTCGAAAACTATGCTATATCAACTTAAAGGCATTTTAATTGTCTATCAGAATTTTAAGTAATATACAGAGTGCTCTTTTTGGAAAAATAAAGTTTTGACCTTTTTTGTATGTCATGTCAAAATCATTAATTTTAAACCGCCCTGTATAAGATAAAATAAATTTATTTAAGTAGCTGTTAAATACAAGGTTTTTGAAAACTGCATCTAAAATTTCCGCTTTATATGGATTCAAATAGCAGCTAAATTCAAATTTTGGTGAGATTATACTTTGAAAGAAAATAACCTAAAATCATTATTATCTCAAAACTGAGTAGATTTGTATAGAAAACTATTCAAAAAAAATTATCAGTAAGATATTGCAATTCTAAAAATTAAATAATATACAGGATGTTTTATTAAAAATTACTAAGTTGTTACTACTTTTGAGTAGAAGCGACAACATCGCCGAAATGAAAATATTTTAGAAAGATAGATTGTGTCTATTTATGGCAGAACCATGTCCCAGCCTAAATTTTGATTGCATTAAGGGTAAAATATTGCATTTACTTGAATATGAACTAATTTGCGCATTTAAAAGTTTTTAAGTATCTTAGATAGAATGAGTAGTAGACTAATGCGTGTGGGACAACACATGGTCACCAACGAGTTATCATTTTTATGGATTTAATACTTCTAAGTGATTTACACACGTCAAACTTTTTCAAATCTTATTAAACTTGAAAAGGCAAATACATCTATGATGATCCATTGATTTATTAAAATAAACATTAATTTTGTGTACGTTCAATTAATTGTACGGCAAAAAAGTTCGGTTTATCGTGAACTTTTAAGATTTGTCAAAATTTATCTAAACCTGTTCTGGAAAGTACTGTTTTCCTTACGAATCGCTCCCGTTACGTAAAGTTCTATAGTAATTCCAATGAAAACGGTTCTGGGTTTAATGTATTAGAAAAAAATAAATTGCATAAAACTGCAACTAAAAATAATTAATAATGTCTAACATTTGTTTAATTGTACCAAACTGTTTAACAAAGCATGACCTTTACTGCTAGTTTTAAGAACGAAATTGAAAGCCTTCTCCTGACAAAAATTTCATTTTGTTTCATTATAATGTCATGACACAAAGAAGGAGAAAAAGAAATAATATTGTAGTAGAAAAGTAAAAAGCAACACGTATTAAATAGAAAAAACGAATTTTTTGTTTTGTAGAGAAATATCATATAACCGATTACACAGTAAATGAACAATTACACAAAATACTTGGTATAATTTTTTTTAAAGTAATATTAAACGAATACTCGTTATTATATTCAGGGTTTACATTAGACAATTGTTAATCGAGGCAGTCATAATACTTGCTTTATACGGCATTGTAGATAATTTGGGATTAACCAACTTATTGGAAACATTTAGCAAGATCCAATTAAATTTGGATACTAATTTATTAAAATCAATAGTTTAATGGTAAATATTAAATTTCCGACGAGTTTATTTACTTATATTACTATATTTATCCTTAACAAACATATATCTACACTAAATACCTAATACATAGAGGATAAAGTTTTAAACATTATTTAATTAGAAACTTATTCTATAGGTGAAATGTTAAAAAATACAAATTCAATAATTAATTTTAGATTCAATTGAACACAGTATAAAATTCTAAATAGATTTCTATTTAATTTTTTACATTACTTTTAAGTCAAATCTACCATTACTTGTACAATGTCTAACGATTATAAGTAATTAAATTAAGTTTAAATTACTTTTTCAGGTGTGAAGTTCTTATACTTAAAAGAAACATTATATCAAAGTTTAATTAATTTTTTAATTATTTATGTATGTTAAGAACACTCTTTGGATTTTGTTTTATACCTGTTTTCTTTAGCTGCATCTCTTTTTTTTTTGGTGGACAAAGTTAGCTAACAACAGTATTTAAATTTTTGGTTCCTCAATTGTTGCTTTTCTTTTTTATCTGCATCAATTTCTTTTATGTTCTGCATCTTATAAATACAATGGGGAGTAATGTGACAATTTCCAAACCGAAAACACCTCTGTTTGCATTTATTTTCTTACGAATTAGAGTTAGTAGTCCGTCGGTAACTAAGTTATCAATTTCTTAAAATTTTATCAATATGAAATTTGCTATTTGGCCATAATCGACTACTCCATGTCTAACTAAAATATTTTGAAAATGGCAGCACTTTCGGCAAACCTATCTTAATTCTACGTTAAATGTTATAATTAGCACCACCATATTGTCAAAACATGGGCATAGTTATTTACATATAGAAGTGATTGCAAAGTCATTACAGTGTATACATTTGTTATTATGTCTATTGCTTAGTATTAGGATATACTTTATTGTATTCTATGAGGATAAACCTAATTGGTGTGTACGTGATAAAACGAAGTGAAAGTGGGGACGAGCAGTAAGTGGTGAGCAATGATGGGTGTGTAGTTAAGATAATGCATAAAACAATGAATATGAAAATTTTCTTGATAACCTTTTTAAAAAAAACTTGTTTATATATAAAAGTTTTACTAACTTAGCTATATTTATGTAGAAAGTCAGCGCATCGTATATAAAATTAATCAATACTTCATAATTAAGAAAGTTCACCGTGAAGTAATAATAAAGAAGCAATAAAATTATGAATAAGTTGAGAAATCTGGGAAGAAAACATAAAGGTCATAAAGGGCAAAGAATGTCCTGAAAAATAACCCTGAGTCGACAAGTCATTGTTTCAAAGTCGTTGAAGATTACAAGTAGCATGTCAACCATAAATATAATCTAGGTTAGTTTTAAAATTTGTGTAGAAAAATAGATTTGATAAAAAATTGTACGTTTGATATATTTTCTATTAAATTTAAATTTTGTTTTAAAGCACAAACCACGCATTTTATTAATGAACCTAAGATTTTGTAGTTAATTAATAGAGTCTTATTTTCAATTTGTAACTTATTTGATTAAGCATCAAATTGCAATCACCGCAATAGAGAACATTTAGTGCCAAAAATTAGGTTGAAGATAAATATACGTTTTTTTGTGTTTTGCATTGTTGTTGACACATCTGTCGAATCTTATTTGCATATTGCGATTTTTTTTTAAATTTAAATTGAATGATAACGATTTGCATTTAAAACATTCAATTATGGTTACAGTTATCTGTTGGCATTGCTTAGTTTATACTATTGATACGTGCACCTTATTACACGAGAAGTCGTTAGACACACATTTCACTTATGTATTAATTAATTAGTAATTGCTATTATAGGGTTGCCAAACGACAACCCCAAATATATCTGAGTTCCACAAGACATAACATCACTAAACACAGTCAGCATTACGAAAACAAAACAGGTTTGGCTTTGCAAGTAACTTTTTTCGCACACATACAAATAATAGTAGGTCAAGGATCAAGTAGCAATTTAGTAATAATGTACGCAAGCAGCAATCAAACAGTGCAGCATACAATACTACAATGCATAGTACCATAATTTCCACTGCGTTGGCAGTCGCACCATGTAAATACACTGCGATCATTAAATGATGTCCATACGATACTACTTTCCGCCGTTGGTATCATATGTTTAGTCTGTCATTAAAATTAGCTAAAAGTAAATGTCAAATAATTACAAATGTCTACTTGTCTGTTTACTGTTTAGCAATTTTACTTCTTTCTACATTTTGTGTTTTTATTAATTAATTCTCTTAATTACTTCTTTAGTGATGAAGCATGATTTTATCTTTTGAGCTATGTGAATTTACAAAATTATAGAATATGGTCTACGGAACCGCCAAGTGAAATCATAGAAGCTCCATTACAGTCTGTAAAAGTTGGCGTGTACATTGCAATGTCTAGGTGACGAATAACTGAACCTGTGTTTTTTGAAAATACTGTCACAGCTGACCGTTACAGAGAATTTTTGGAAATTGTCATTAATCAATTTGACGATGAGGAAATAGGTAGAAGGTACTTTCATCCCGACAATGCTACAGAACACACGGCAGCTAGGACACGACAAAACCTTCAATAGTTCTATGGAGATCGGATTATTAATAGATGACTGTGGCCCTCCCGGTCACCAGACCTTACACCTTTCGATTATTTTTTATTTGGGTACTTGAAAAATACTGTGTATGGAACACGACTTCATACTCTAGATGAGTTGAAAAATGCAATCGCCGTTGCTGTACATAACATAACTTCGCAGCAGTTACAAAATGTTTATGAGAATACGAAGAGAAGAATTGATGCAAGTGTAAATAATAACGGTGGTCGTATTAAGCATGTCATATAATGTTATAATTAAACTTTGTATGTTTAATAAAATTTTTATAATTTGTAATTTTAAATTAACCTTAAATCAGGTTATAAATAATTTTGAGGTTGTGCACCTAACTTCAGTAGGAATTGTAAAGATAATGGAAGCAAATAAAGATAATTAGGAAATAGAAAGTAGTTCTTTGTGGACAATATTAAATGATCTCCTGTATTATAATGTACTGTCGAAAACACTAAATCATATACAAAGATTTTAAGGAATTTTAATTAACGCAACGTACACGTTAAAACAACTTAAAATATAATTCCGCTACAATTTTGTATAGAAATTTTGTTATTAAAATTTTAATTACATTTACTGATAACGTAATACGTACAACTTTCAACGACTTTGCACTTGTTTTTTTTGAACGATGTTCTTTGTTCGCAACAGTCTTAATGTTTTTTTCTTATTTTTCAATTTACTTTCAAATGTGTTTATTATTAACTATTGATTTTGTTTGCATTGATTTAATTTTTTACGGTGCGCAATTTGATTACGATGCGCGGGCTTAATACAAAGTTAGTTTATTTTTTTTTATGTAAAACATTATCTTACCTTTACACCATTTATCAATTGCAAAACGTACTGTTGTTCACTTTCACTTCGCTTTAACAAATCCTTTCTTAGTTTATCCTCACACTATACAATACAATTTATTACATATTCATACATCGTTACGACTTTGCAATCACTGCACAAATTCTCCGGTTAATTTTGTATAATCGAACAACGTTTTAACTTTGCAAAAATGCTATTAATTTTTCAAGTATACCTTATCTCTACATTTTTGTAATAAATAAACTACTTTTAATAAATATTTTTTCAACATTATCAAATTTTTTGAAATTTATATACCTCATCTATAATGAAAGAGTATATCATAATTTTATGAAATGTTTCTCTTATTTTGTCATTATCGTAATTTTAATTTATTATTTTGTTTATTTTATAAGATCATTATGAAGGATCCATTAATTTCGTAAATAAATGTTTATTCCTTCTTTCTACTCCTAAACTTTTTATTATACTAAGTCGTTTACTTTAAATCTTGTTTTCTTTTCTCTCTTATTCTTTGGTTTATCTTTTTTTTAATTTTTTAATTTTCCTTAGACAATCATTAATTACCAGTATTTTTCTTAATTATAATGTTCTCTCTTCTTGTTTTCACGACAAATGATTTCAGATACTTTTAATGTTTTAATTTAAAGTTTTAATTCAAATTCCTTTTAATAGTCATGTCTTTACAGTACTTTTTTTTTAATTTACCATTATTTTCTCCATAAATATCTTGTAATTCTTTTTTATTCCATATCCTCATTTGTGTTTTATCTCATATAACTTCGTCTCTGGTCGTTTACATATTTTTTAATAACCTATAATATATTGATTTCATCTTTATCTGTCTTACTTTAATATTTATCTTCTTTGTTTTCTATACTCACTTCAGCTATTTTAGCGTTTTCATTTTTTTATGTTCGGAACTGACTGTTGATCATTGATTTCTGTCCTTTTCTTTCTATTTTTTAAGCAAGCCTCTCCGCCTTACCAATTGTTTTTACTGATTTTTATCCTAATCGTCTTCTGTTTATTACTCGTTTTTTACTTTATATTATCATTTTTACATTTATTTTCAACTTTATATCTTCTATTCATTTCTATTTGCATCGTCGTTTATCTTTTATCTTCACATATCTTTAATTCATTCCATTTACGATCACCTCAAACTATTAATGAATGATCAATCCTTTAGAAAATTTCTTTTTTCATTAATTTTATGCTTCTTTAATTTATGCAAAATATTGGTTCGTCTTTTCTTGATTTTGTTCCATTGCTTCCAGAATTTTTTACATGTACATTTTCGTTTTGTTCAAATTTTTATATTCAATTTTCACAATCCGGACTAAAAATTTTAACAACCTTGTGTATAAAACAAATTTAACATTGAAAGTATTTTTTAGATTAATTCTTAATTTTATATTAATTATTCGTTCTAAAATAAAACGAAATTATAATGTTTCTTAGCTGTCTATGTTAATATATTTGAATAATTACTTATGCACAGTAATCAATAAATTTGAATAAAGCAAATATTTATTTAGTTTTTGCATATAAATACTTGCAAAATTTTTTCTTATTATTTAATAGTTATTTAATTGATAATTTATTTTAATTGTAGCAACTACGTTTGAAAATATTTAAAAATAGTGAATTTTAATTTAGCATTTTATTTTACGATCATTGCGAGATTGCGCATTTGTTATTAACCACTACTATTAATTTAATTATTTATGATGCGCAGACTGACTACGATGTGCGGGCTTAATACAAGATGGCTGGTTTAAACCTTATTATTGAAATGTTAACGACAATTTTAATACGTTCAGTCACTACTCAAAACTTAATGTTCCCCATTTTCACTTGTTTTAACACGTATATCTTATATTAGTTTATTCCCATACTATACAATACACAAGGTTACAAATTCATACATTGCTACGACCTTGCAATAACTGCAGTATGTCAAAAACTATTGATATACATTTATTGTAGAATTCAGCTATCGTACAAAAACTGTGCGTATCCTACTTAAAAGACAAAGATGGTGTCAATTTCCGGTATATAATAAAGTACTGTCATTTTAAAAATATTTCAGTTAGACTTGGAGTAGTCAATTATGACCAAATACCAAATTCTATATTGATAGAGTTTTAGTTTACAGCGTTCTAACAGACGAAGTACGTGAATCACCCTGTATTGTACTACAAATAGTAAACTAAAGTAAGTTTGTTATACCAACATTCTTTTAGAAACAAAAACGTCAAAATAAGTATATTTGACAAAAAACTAGTAAAGAACTATGAAAGTTTTTAATATTTGACTATTTATCGGAGACGTCTGAATGTTCATTGTCAATTCTATTACTTTTTGAATTGTTAATAATAATTTTGTGCTTCTAGAACCCCACAAAACGCTTTCAGATGCTACAAATTTTAAAATGTTAATACTGCTTGAAATATTTACAAAAATATTTATTTTCCATTTTTTTTTTGAAGGGTAGGATTAACGATAGGAATTTACAAAGGTAAAAGTTGCTTGATAATTTGTATACTGTTTTTTGATTTGTTTATTGAAAAAGAAAGAAGATTTGATAATTAAAGAGGAACTATCATAATCGATCTTGTGACCATTGTCGAAATGATGTCTTCATTTATGTAGAGTAAACCACCTTATCAGGAAGTTCCATACACAGATTTTGTTAGAGATTGTAAAAATTGATCTATTGTGGTTTTTGCCAAGAAATGTGTTTATTTGATCAAAATCTTGTGAGTGTAACAAAGAAAGGCTGGTGTTGTTTTTGAAGTCATAGAAGACATCTTTGTCAAACCTTATGGGAAGGAGTGACTTTTAATGACTTTTTGAATAACTTGTTTGCTGTAATTATTTGCAATAAGTGCATATTAGTAAGATACGTAACTTCAAATTTATATTGTCGGGTTGACATCTACAATGTTCGAAATACTAATGACTCAACAACAATCCTTTTTTGGAACCGGATGGTAATATCTGATACGTCGTGTGAGCAGGCAAATATAACGATTATCTTTGATGTTCGATTAGTATTCGTTGCGATTATGTAACGGAATAAAACACAATGTAATTGGAAATTCTATTAATCCGGCAAAACGTAACAGGTACGATTTTATTTTGGGTTTTATTTGACGTTTATAAAAACAAATATTTCCAAGGGAATATTACATTTATAAAGGAGGCAAAACGCCGAAACGGTTATATCACGTAGTTAAGGGTATATTTGCTTATTTAAACATTGTAATCATAAAAAATTAAAGAATTCTATTGGATCATATAACAATGAGTTATATTGTCACAATTATTAGACCGCGTAATGAAACGAGATTCAGATTTTATAAATAAAAAGTGTTTTTTTGGTAGATATCTTTAACTTATCCAATTCTAATCAAATGTTTACGAGGAATATGTGAAAACCACAGTAAGTCGGCCAAATAATCAGCGAAAATCTTTTTGTTTGTGGTTCATGTCCTGAGCATCGGCACACAGTTTATAAATGTTACAAACTTATAAGTCTTCCCATCAACGCGCGAATAGAAATAGTAAAAGATACGAAACTAAGCATTTTAGCTTTGTTATATAATGACATTGATAGTTAATCAATACTATAGACTATAGACGTTAATAATAGCGGTAGATAAATTTTAAGCTGGAGTAAATTTTTTTTGGTAAGAATTTTGTATATTGCTTAATTTACATGTAAATATTGCAATTTTTGGTACACACCAAATTGATTTACGATCTTGAAACTTTTATCCAGTTGAAAGGTAACACATTTAATAACTTTTTTTAATATTTTCTCATTCGTTATAAGTTATCCTTGAGAACATTTACTTACTGGTGCCAAATTGTTTTGGAGTTTGATGTTGGATCTGTGATCGCAAAAACACAACTTTTTGGAAACTATGTTTTAAGACAATTTATTCACAATTTTCTAACAGTGCCTTTGGTATTCTTAAAGTGAATGAGCCGAAATACAGTTATTTATCAAATTTAGAAAAATTAATAAATTAATATTTGGTATTTAAATCGAACAATTAGTTCCTTTATAAAGACCATTAATTATTTTTATTAATTTTTTCAATACTCTCTTATTTAAAAATTGTTTTAATAGAGAAACTTAATAATTTATTACAGCCAGTAAGTACACTTTTATCCTTCATTAAATAATTAATTAAATTTACAACGACAACCGGTTTGGACATCATGATGTCATTATCAAGGTCAACAGCAATTCAATACTGCAACAACTAACATAATAAAGTACTTAACTTACATTAAGTTGGCAAAATCTCACGATGTTGCAATATACCTTCTATCACTTTAGATCAGTTGTTTACGTAGATTCATAAGTTACTGCATTAAGCAAATGGGCATACTTATATTTGAATTAATTTTATTGATCCTCCAAAATTAAAGTTGAAGACTATTATCTTAATATCAACCTAGTTATATCTAATAATAATGAATGATATGCGATCGTACTTGTTATATGTATTTATTTCTGTATTTCCTTTACATGAATAAACAGAACCCTCGAAAAAGCCCGCATAGGTCGGGCAAAACGTCGGCACATTGAATCCAGAGTATTGATTTAATTTCACCCTTTCAATTCAAGGAATCCTTATTAAGATAATAGTCTTCAATAATTATGCTTATTATTGATTATTGTACAAATTTTGTCGGTTTTACAAGAAAAACTTTGTATTTGTGAATGTAATTGGGTGTGCAAGTAGTAAAAAGTAATTGTATATGGATACATGACAACCTTGCAACAAACTGCTGAACTGATACGTGACGTCATTCTATTGCTATCGTGAAAAAACTTTATATATTCATTTTGTTCATACCTGAGTATAATAGTTAATTTAACACAAACTTTGAAAATTTGAAATCAATTATCTTTTTTAATGTTTTGTAACATTTGTTCTGCTATTTTACAAACTTTACTAATTTTTTAAGTCAACATTTTATGCTATGATTTCAAACCGAAATTTCTAAAAAATTAGGATTACTACCTTATACTAAAAAAAAGTTTTATGATCAACCGACCAACTTTGTGCTGTTTATGATACCGTTTTTAGTTTAAATCATACAGTTGACCATAAAATATTGTTTGCCACTCGCCCATAACTTTGTTTTATAGTCTCGCCATAGCTATGGCCTCGCTCATTCGTCGCCGCACTATAATCGTATCACCAGTCCATAAAAACGTAGAATATGGACATGTTACATAAATAACTATTGTTTGTCCGGGTGTAAACACTATATCTAGAAACCACTGGTTTGATTTTTATGAAACTTGGCATGTAAGTGTTATTTATATAACTGGAGTTATGGTTAGATTTTGGACGTAATCCGTCATGTCAAAAAGATTCTTAACTTACATAGATTTGTCTACTGTTAGAAAATTTACCTACATTTTCACTTTTTATGTTTTAAATATATTTTTAAATCTGATAACTAATTAGACGCAGAGAATAATAATTATGTGACATTAATTGTTCTATTAATATTCTCAAGTATTTTAATTATATAAGGATATTAATTATGCAAGTATATTAATTATACAAAAAGGTATTATAGGAAATTTGTTGATAATTATATTATAGTTCACCTCTATTTGACTTACTTTTTTTTAAAACGTAATTTATTTTGTTCATTTTTTTGAACAAAATTTTCGAAAAGTTTAACCACATTTTATATAATATTTGATATAGTTGTCGGGTCGATGTAAAAATTAACGAAGTACGTGTTACAGAGCTTAGTCCCACTATTTTCTTTAAAATGTTTCTGAAGTGTCCATGGTTATTATATTTTTAACTGTTAACATATATTGTTGGCTCTTAACAATGTTTATTAAAATTTCTTTCTATAATACATTGAAATTACTTTAATGTAACATAATTCTTTCTAAAATTTTTTCTTGAAAGAAGAAGATTTAGCAGCCAGTGACCCAAAGCTCTAAAAGATTCGAATTTATGCTGGATTTAATAATTTGAATCTTCTTGATGATCTTCTTGGTACTCGAATCTATAAGAAATACTTCTACGTCTAACTCGTGTTTTATTTCTATAACTAATCTACTTGTTTTACAAAAATTATATCTTTACAGTTTAACAGTTTGTTTTGTGTTTTGTGTTCTTTGTTGCTTTAAGTATTTACTACGCGTTATTTTTTAGTAAGAAAGCCTTCGAATTAATTACCACCGAATACACCCATGAACCCTTTTCGACCGGTAGAACTGCGAGCCAGGTTTTTGACACTGACATTTAATTTAATGCTTTAATACCAACAAACTGTAACATAGTCTGAATTAAAGCCTTTTAATTGCGTACAGAGGTTCACAATTTTCCTTGTTCACTTCTTAAACCTAAGATGCTTATACAAATCTACTGCGGAACCATGTCTCACTTCTGTAACCAATCTTGTTCTAAATAACCAATTAAACTGTCAAAGGAAATTATTATACTGTATACACAACCGTTTTAACTAAATTCTCATCAAAATTTCGCTTACGAAATATACTTGAATTTCTCAAAACACAAAACAACTCTACACCTTAATAACCACCCTCATCCTACCACTTACTAACCTCAAACTCAAACTTTACCATCAAATACCAAAAAAAAACATAACATTTTTTTGGAGACCTCAACATCACACTTACACAATCATCAAGACCCAAAAACACTAGCACCCAACCCACAAACCTTACCTTCTCATTTGTAAAACGCAATGCCAACCTAGACATAGCGGAAAATAAAATAATCTCTTCCATCAACCTCCCCAAAATTTACAAAGCTGTACAAATTACATGCCGTAGTTGATCTCTTTCAGTAACTGTCTATGTATGGATTGTCTCTTGGGCTTTTGTAGGAGATAAAAAGGTTTTCATAACTCTCTCAATTTTTTGTATCTTTTATAAAAGCCCAATAGTTATTGGAAGCAATTCTAACATATCCGCGTATCACATGCCAACTTTCATTCTCGATATGGTTAATAACGGACATCAAAACCACCCTTGACTTTCTCCTTGGCAAGAGCGTATTTACGTAGTATAACAGACACTATCCCTGCAAACCCTCCAATATCACACAGCCTATTTTCAAAAATTGTCCCACCTGCAAAAAATTAGACCACTCCTGCTCGGAATGTCTAACAAGAAGTATAACTTGTCTCAAATGCTCAAAAATTAACACAATCGCTAAATGAAAATCCATCAACCCGGAGTACAACAACTACAAGGGCTCTCATCTTACCTACTTCTTTGTTTGTACGTGCAGCAACATGCAACACCTAACCAAACCGCACACCTAAACCCGATGGACATCAGCTCAGAAACATCTTCTATTCATTTCTAAAGAGATTTCCACAGGCAAAGAAATTTGCTTAAAACTATTCTTACAAACCTTTACCTTTACCTTAATGTAACTCTTCCCTAACAAACAAACACATATTATCTACGCAATAAAAAAGCTACACTTTCTCCATTAAAAACGCAAACAACTGCTAAAACTTTCAACTCGCACACACTCACACAAATATACCGGTAATGAAAACTGAACTGGTAGTAAGGACAATCAGTGCATGTGGGGTTTGCCAAAACCACTCCTACAATACAAGTACTTGCAATAACAGAAACCAAATTCAGTAAACAATACACAATTTAAGTAAATAATTACAATACATTTAACAAAAACAGTAATTGCATCTGTATAAGAAGCGCCGCAAGAGGTATTGCCTTACTCTTACACACACAAATATTTTTATCACAAAAACATGACCTACCAGGTCACTTGAATCATCTAGAGTGCATTGCAGCAACAACTCGTTTCTTCAACAATCCCGTACGTAATCGCCTACTACAACCTACCCAAAGACGTAATTTTGCCCTACCTACTTCACTATTTAACCTAAATTCCAAGACAAAGTCTTAATAGAAGACCAAAACGGAACACGCTTCGTAAATTTGTTATCTTGCATCTCACTGTGGAGATCAAGGATCACACACTCTACTTTTGTTTGGACATTAAGTGACCTTAATAATTAACCACATCATTTGTTTAGAACAAGTAATTCAACACTTTTAATCACACTGCTACCTAGGCACATCCATAATCTCCGACCACATACCCTTTTACCAAAACCAACTTTATTGACTTTACTAAACATACCTCACTCTATCTCTCAGAAAACTCTAACCTAACAACATCCGGATTTGGCTTTCTACGACTTAACTGCAGTTATCATGGAGACAGTAAACATATGAGTTCCGATAAAAACGATTAACATTTTTAGAAAAACGTTACCAGCCCTCATCATCGACCCAATTAAAAAATAAAAAGTATTCAGACAGTTACTAAAACACCGAGATCCCGGACTGAAAACTAAATAGAACAGATTTAACGCCATAATAAGTCTCAAACATTTAACTAGCGTAACGGAAAGCAGTTTGAGGACAAATTCAACATTCTAACTAAGCCGAAAGTCAAAGTTTTATCTCCAAAACAAAAAGCCCAATTATTTGCCACACACTTGCAATTAGTTTTCCTACCGCCAACTCATCAAGACTTTAACAAAAACTAGAACACAATAGAACGAATCACTCCTACACACGCCAAACAAAACATACTTTGTCAATCTTTTGTAACACCAGAAGCAATATAAGGCAAACTTAACACGGGAAAGCAAAGATGGACTACACCAACACATACTATGACCTTCTTCTGCTTCGACAAGTTACACTTTACCAAGCCTATTATGCTTTACAAACGAAGATTCTACACTCACCACATTCTACAGATTAATCTCTTTAGTGTATGCATATGCAAGTGTTTTGAAGGCGTACTAAAAACACGACTAAGAAAGAAAATCCTAGAGCTGTACACCGTCATCACAAAAGTTGTCAATTTAGGCAAATGCAATCTAGCGGTATTTTTAGGCATCTAACAAACCTTCGACAATAGGTTTTCCACATCAATTTGCAAATTAATATCATTATAACAATTAGACAGAATGTCATTAATAAAAATAAACAACATCCGATCCAACCGCTAGCCGGAGTCCGTAAAACTCAGTGTTCGCTCCCCTACTCTACGTAATATACAGGTACGACATACTAAAAATGATAAACGAGGATGTTGCCGTTACCTAGTTTGCAGACGACACCGACATCTACTCAAAACAATCGATTCACTAACCATCGCACTCGCGAACATAGACCCAGTATCTCAGAGACTAAAAAAATTACAAACACAATACACCAAAAGAAGGTTTTTTTTGCGACACCCAAGCCATATAAACATCTTACTCACTTCTAGCAAAACAACGAACAGACAAACGAGTACTTCCAAAAAATCCAAACAAAAACTCAAATATCTACATTACTCTAAACAACCCCATACATACTAAGATAGTTTTAGATTTAAAATTCTACAAAAAACCCATTCTTACACTTGCAAGATCAAGAACCTAAACGCAAACAAACACAATATATGCAGTTACATCGCCCAAGACTTCAATCATAAAGGAGGAGCTAGAAGACAAGACCACCACCAATGCAATCAATACAATGTACCTACTCCAGCTCCATCCCGCTAACAACATACTATAACACACACACCCACATAAACCCCTACATTAAGAGACATATCTTGGAGATTTTATGGTTTCTTTCAGTAACGATAACCCTTTAAGTGGTGACCTTTGTCGTTATTTTTGTTCTAAATTTGTATCTCTATATTGCGTTTAATTTTCATCGAAAGGATATGTTTATGTTCATTTTATATACGTGATAATTCAATAATGTTTTTTAGAAGCTGCAGTTGTTGTCTTTGGCACTAATTGTTGTCGTCTGGTTTTCACGAAATAGCTTCGCCTTGGAAGGGGGACGTTAAGATAGTTTACTTTGCATAGACAGTTGCACAACTCATTTCAAGATGTAAAAGAGTTAAATAAATAAACAGGATTTTTGTGTTAGGAAGTTTTGAAAAAGCGGTCTTTTGACTCGCTTCGCATGTGCGGATAATAAGTGTACTTCAAACCGAAATATTACGCTTTTAAATCAAAATTTTTGTAAACCTAGTTTTACATGTAACAATGTTTTCGGGCAAATGCTATGTCCACATTTATCAGCGGTCATAGAAAACCGTGAACACGTTATACAGCAACCAACATAAAAAATAGTGTAACTACTTCTTTTGTAGTTTAATACAATTTTAGCAATTAACAAACAATTACGGTTAAAGAGGAAATGATTCTTAAACAATTGCCATTGCATTTTCACTCAACAACCAATGATATGTAACAATGAAATTAATAAACGCTTTTGACTTGACTTCGTAATAATTTATGTGAAACTGGAACACAAAGTATTTTATATTCTATTCAGATATCTTGTCAATTTTATCAATTGCATATATAAAGTATCGTTGATGTTGACAGTGCGCTGTTTATATCTAATCAACATATAGTCAAAAATCGTGTTGGTTTCACTATTAATTAGGGTAATCAAAAGAGGTATTATCTTAAGAACCCTTTATCCCATTACTCTATTGTTTGCCGCTTAGTTACAGATAAATAAAATAAAATAAAATAACAACAACAAACTAGTAGTAGGTGAAATAAAAAATAATTTAAACAGCTAATATTTAAATAAATAAAAAAAAATAAGTCTTTAAGTAAAATTATTTACAATTTCATATTAACATAAAAGTAACGGTAAAAATAAAAATTTCCTATTTTCGTAAAGGTTTCTCTTTGAGACAAATTCCTTAGATGTTTTGAATAAACAAGACCAAAATAAACACAATGGAAAAATAAGCATTTTGTACGTTTTCAGCATATATAATAATAAAATATTTAAACAAAGTAAATGAACCGTAAAGTGTTGACGTAAAAAATTTTAAACAATCACACATTTTTAATGCGTCAGTGGTTAGGCATCGTTGAGTCGATGATTGTAAAATTTTACTGTAATGCATATTTAATAATTGATTTAACGTTGGAAAAAATATCTCCCTTAAAAGTCGATTATAAACCTCGCGGTAAGGTGTAAAATGTGTCAAGGTAGTATACGGTCCCAACTATTTTAACTTCCTTTAGCGTTGAGTACAAAATGCAATTTGCTGTTACTCTGTGAACTTTTTTTACTGCTGGTGTTTTAACGCTGTAATGGTTTTATTGTAAATTACATTCAGTGTATTGTTGAATAATATAGTAAATTATAACTCACTCGCTTAGTTCGTAAATTATTTCACGGTTTTTATGTAAGTCTAATTGATTAATGAAATTTTTAATTAAAAGTTGTTTTATCGACATTGCAAAACACGAAATTCAATTGTATGTAAATTTTTATTTGCTCATTGTTTGTATTATTTAGATCTTGTAGGAATTTAAATACGCAATCTACTTCTAAAACAAGCAGATTGTGACGAATATCTATATCTACTATAATTTGTTGGTGAAAATATTAGATGTGTTGAAATATCCGTCTTACATAGCATATTAAATGAATGTTAATGGTTGAAATACGAACTTGTTTCTTAATACTATCAAAAACGACAAAGTAATTTTTGTGATTGGTTCTACCATATTTGGTTTGGCGTTCAAAATAACAAAGTAATTTACTTTTGAAGTTTATTAGGTTGAATTTGAATCTTAAGTATTCTACTTAGCTGACCAAGGAGTGGATGACTTGAGTCTGTCGGTGCAGCAAGCCGACGCCCACTATTCAACTCGATCCATACTAATCGAAATATCTGTCTTATCTGTAATAACACCTGTATTGACTTAAATAAACTTTTAGCTTTAGAATACCTGCATATTCTTGCAAGATGCAAGTATTATGTCTAATAGTTTACACATAGGTCTATAATACAAGAAAACAAACGACTCATTTAACCTCAAATCCAATACAAACAGGTTTTATTCAAAAGTATTTCATTATGTTTGCTTCAATAGCTATATTAAAATATGAAAGCAACTGAACATTAATTAGAATTTTCGTAAAATCACAAAATACTAAATACTAACTTTTTACAAACTTAGAGAATAATATTTACATTTTAAGAAAGATTAGACATCCTACACTTGCTCTCTCTTTCTAACTTCAACAAAATGCCGTATCGTATAGGGTATACAACAATCCAATATTTTTATAGCAATAGTTGATCAAATTAAATTTTTTCTATAGTAAAAATCCTATGTTGCTTCTTGGCAAGAAAATCGCGGTATAGAGCAAGCGTAAATTTTCCCCCAGCTCTTGCAATGTTATTTTTTGCTGATGAAGGATTATTGAATACGGGGACCATTTCTTGTAAATCCATTCTTATATTTATTAAATTTACGGTCTGTAATTTTTTTGCCAAAAAAAGCAAAAGTGGTGTCGCAGCCACTAAACGGACGAGCATCTGTATTTGGGTTCCTATCTATTAGGAGTTCATAACCAAAATTTTAAAACTTTATACATGTTTTCTTCTAAAAAGTGTAATTTGTCAACACTACTATTAAACCATCACCCAAGCCAAAAAACTGTCTTTTAAGATAACGGGTACACTAGAAAGAAAATTAAAAAATCAATGCAATCCAAAACAACAAGAGCACCGGAATCCGAGAGTCCATTCACTAACGCCCACGCATTCCTACTATATATATCTAAAGTCACAGACCGCATAAGAAGGATTCTAAAGAGGCACATTATCAAAATTGGCTTCAAAGCAACCAAGAGGATTCAGCAGACTATCAGATCAACAAAAGAACTTGGTTGCTTTAACCCCCTAACAAAAAGAATTTAATTTTTTACGTTTGCACACAAAAGAAAACAGTTAGAACAGGTTAGCACAACTTTGCACAGACCTAGCACACCTTTACTGTTATTAAGGTTTAAATCTAGGGAGCGCTAAGGCGACCTTATCCCCCCCACAAAAAAATATTGAATTTTTGATGTTTGCACACAAAAGAGAATAACTACCACAGGATAGCACAACTTTGTTTAACGCTAGCACATCTTTAATGACGGAGTTATTGAAAGGAAGTCAGTATCCACTAAAAAAACGTCGAACACTTTTGGCGTTTGAACATTGATAAGCAGAGCTAGCACAAGCTCGCACAGCTTTTCATAACGCTAGCACACCTTAATTAACGAAGTTATTAAGGATTGAATCTAGGAAGCCCTCCCCCACAAAAAATTTCAAACTTTTGACGTTTGAACATTGAAAAATTGAGCTAGCACAAGCTAGCACAACTTAGTTTAACGCTAGCACACCTTTAGTAACGGAGTAATTTGAGGGTTAAATCTAGGAAGCCAGTCCCCCCACAAGAAAATTTAGAACTTTTGACGTTTGAACATTAAAGAGCTAAACTAGCACAGGCTAGCACAATTTTGCTTAACGCTAGCACACTTTTAATAACGGAGTGTTTGAGGGTTAAATCTAGGAAGCCAGTCCCCCCACAAGAAAATTTCAAACTTTTGACGTTTGAAAATTAAAGAGGTAAACTAGCACAAGCTAGCACAATTTTGCTTAACGCTAGCACATCTTTAATAACGGGTATTTAAAGGTTAAATCTAGAAAGCCAGTCCCCCACAAGAAAATTTAAAACTTTTGACGTTTGTACATTAAAAGCTAAACTAGGACAGGCTAGCACAACTTTGCTTAACGCTAGCACATCTTTAATAACGGAGTATTTAAGGGTTAAATCTAGGAAACCAGTCTCCCCACAAGAAAATTTCGAACTTTTGACGTTTGAACATTAAAAGCTAAACTAGCACAGGCTAGCACAACTATGCTTAACGCTAGCGCACCTCTAATAACGTAGTTATTGAGGGTAGTTTTAGGAAGCCAGCTTTTAATAACTCCGTTACTGAAAGTGTGCTAGCGTTAAGCAAAGTTGTGCTAGCCTGTGCTAGCTATTCTCTTTCGTGTGCAAAATTCGATACTTTTTGATCGAGGGCTGAGGTTGCTTTACCCCCTCTAACCCCTGGTTAAAGTTCGAAATTATTTTGTGGGAGGGGGAGGCTGGTTCCTAGATTCAACCCTTGATAAGTTCGTTATTAAAAATGTGCTAGTCTTGCACAAAATTGTGCTAGTCTGTGCTAGCTGTTTTCTTTCGTGTGCAAACGTCAAAAACACATTTTTTTTTGTGGAGGGTCGAAGGCGACCGAGCTAACTCAAAAGAAACCCTCTCTCAGCAGACAAAGTTTGGCGTTTTCCTTGTTCTTGGGGCAAAGTAAACATAGGAAAAAAAACCCATGACAACTAGCCTAACAGATTAGTTAGGAATGCTATCAAAATCCGTAAGCTTGTGGAAATAGCTCATTGTGTAATTAACAATAAAATATTTTTTTCGATTTTAATAAAAATAATTAAAAATAATTATCGTTTAATTTTTTTAAAAAGTGGTTTTAGGTACCCGATACATTTTAAAACAAACTCTGAATTTGAATACAAATAAAAATAGCAGTGAACTTAAATCCGATCCTTATGGTACGTCAGTTCTAACCGAAATTCAGATTATTAATTAAAAATCTTAAGAATGCTTGAGAAAATATTAATAGTTCTATAACTTCTGTTGTCAGTTTAGAATATGTAACGACTTTCCAAACATCAAAATAAGTTTTTAATTACAAACAAGGCTTCACTGGTCGATCACTCCAATAGGTTTATTACTAAGTTTTTAATTGTGGCAAAAAGAAATCAAAATACTAGAACCGGTTCTTACAAAAAATTACTTTAAAAGTTTAGATATGATAAATCCTTTAACATTATTTATTTAAAAAAAAAATTTCATACAAAAAATAAATTTGCTTAGTAAGTACATGATTCATAACAAATTAAATATTTTTTTATTACTTAATTTAATGTTACAAATACGTTTTCCAAATTAAACTCATAATGTAACAGAACGTATTGTCAGATCACTAGAACTTTACCACATACAGATTTACAAATGAAGCTTCTATTTGACATAAGAGTTATCGAGCATTTACATATTACTCTGATGATAAATTCGCACAGCATTGTAAGAAAAAGTAAAAATAAATTTTTAAAAAAAAAAAAAAAATAAAAATAAAAAAAAAAAAAAAAAAAAGAAAACCTTTTAAAATATATTTTTTTTTTTTTTTTTTAATATAATAAATAAATAATTTTATTTTTTTTTTAAAAAAATTTTTTTTAAAATTAAAAAAAAAAAAAAAAAAAAAAAATAAAAAAAAAAAAAAAAAAAAAAAAGAAAAAAAAATTGGAGATAAAAAAAAAAATTAAAAAAAAAAAAAAAAAAAAAAAAAAAAAAAAAGAAAAAAAAAAAAAAAAAAAAAAAAAAAGAAAAAAAAAAAAAAAAAAAAAAAAAAAAAAAAAAAAAAAAAAAAATAAAAAAAAAAAAAAAAAAAAAAAAATAAAAAAAAAAAAAAAAATAAAAAAAAAAAAAAAAAAAAAAAAAAAAAAAAAAAGAAAGGAAAAAAAAAAAAAAAAAAAAAAAAAAAAAAAAAAATGGAAAAAAAAAAAAAGTTATACACTGTGTCCAAGATAAGGAGGGCCACTATGGGGGTCTTGGAAACGGTAAGAGATACAGATTTGATTAAATGGGACAAAAGTTGCGCAATCAAATGCCTAAGAAAATGGCGTTTAGAAATCTCCGAAAATTTT
Source organism: Abscondita cerata (assembly GCA_030710515.1). NCBI lineage: Eukaryota > Metazoa > Arthropoda > Insecta > Coleoptera > Lampyridae > Abscondita > Abscondita cerata. The sequence goes on from JALBCR010002253.1 coordinate 666,678, forward strand.
TTTAGTTTTTGAGATTTGTGAAAAAATTAGATTTTTTGATTATACGAACTATTTTTTTCTGACGTTAATATTTGACCTAGAACAAAACCAATGACACTTCTCAACAGCAACTTTTCATGGTCTTTAACGTGGCATTATCAGTTTTTAATCCGACGTTTCGTCTTTGCGGAACCATCATCAACTTCTTTTTTTTAAATACGGCTCGTATGTTTTGATATTAGATTCTGAAAGCCCTTCTTATTTCAAATTCAATGATGTATAACACTTTATGGTTTGATTGCGTTTTAGTCTGTTTTTCGGGCTTCATCAAGAAAATTCCTATTACGGACCTTTACACAGTTTTTTAATTTTTAAAAATAAACAATTAGCTATATCGATTAAAAATGTATGTAATTTAAATGTTTACTAATGGTCTAATGGCTCAAGTAAATCAGGAAACGTAATTAATAGCAAAAAATCGTTCAAAAAGGCAATTATCAATCCATATACACCATTATCACTAAGACAATAGCATGCTCTGGAAAACAAATGAATGTGATAATAGCGCATTTTCATTGACAGTAACGTTAAAGTTTTGACATTAGTTTGATGTTTACCTTATTGTGTAATACTTATTACCTTTTGTATTAATTATGTTTTCTAACGAAGAAAAGTTCGACATGGTGGCATGTTTCATTTTATCCCACCAAAATTGTTCAGTTGCGGAGGAGATGTATTTGCAGAAATACCCCGAAAGGAGACAGCCAAATAAAAGAACTTTTAGCAAATTAGTGGGAAATCTGAAAGCATATGGTGCTTTTAAAAAACCTGTAGCTTCTCGGCAAAAGACCAGTGATGAGGAAAGAATAAATAATGTTTTGTTAGCTGTCACTGAAGATCCCAGCACATCAGTCCGGCGGATTGAACAAAATATTGGTATACCAAAATCAACAGCACATTGTATTTTACAAAAACAAAAATTACATCCGTACAAGTACAGGATTTGTCAAGGACTTAGACCAGGTGATTTAGAACGACGTCGCTTATTTTGTGAATGGTACACAATAAAATGCCAGGAGAATATGAATTTTCCTTATCGAATAATATGGTCTGATGAAAGTATGGTGACCAATAATGGCATTTTCAATAGGCGAAATGTTCATTATTGGTCTGAAACCAATCCACGTGTAAATAAAACTTCAAGGCATCAACACCGTTTTGGTTTCAATATGTGGGCTGGTATTTTGGGCACAACAATTGTAGGACCATTTGTTTACCATCATAATTTGACATCAGAGCGTTACCTACATTTGCTGCAGAATGATTTAGAGGATGTTCTTGACAACATGCCTCTTGCGATAGTTGGCAACTGTTGGATGCAGCAAGATGGTGCACCTGCACATAATTCCAGAGCCGTTCGGGAATACCTTTCAAGGAGATTTCCAGAAAATGTGATAAGTACGCATTCAGAAACACCCTGGCCAGCACGTTCACCCGATATAACCCCGCTTGATTTTTTCGTATGGGGGTACGTTAAGAACTATGTATATCAGCAGAATTTTGCTACAGAACAAGAATTAAGGAGGTTAGTTCTGGAAGCATTTGCCAGTATTACTCCAGAAATACTGACTAGGGTGTTAGAATCGACAGTGAGAAGGTGCTATTTGTGCTTGGAAAACAATGGAAATGTTTTTGAGCATATGCTTTAAACTTAGTCATCTTGTTGTTTTTTAACTTAAATTTTCTGTTAAATTTATTTTTTGTTTAAATTGCTGGTTAATTTAATTTTAATTGTTCTTTGTTTATTTCATTAAATTAGTGCATTACTTGAGCCATTAGATTATTAGTAAACATTTAAATTACATGCATTTTTAATCGATATAGCTAATTGTTTATTTTTAAAAATTAAAAAACTGTGTAAAGGTCCGTAATAGGAATTTTCTTGATGAAGGCCGAAAAACAGACTAAAACGCAATCAAACCATAAAGTGTTATACATCATTGAATTCGAAATAAGAAGGGCTTTCATAATCTGATATCAAAACATATAGACCGTATTTAAAAAAAGAAGTTGATGATGGTTCCGCAAAGACGAAACGTCGGATTAAAAAAATTTTAATGCCACGTTAAAGACCGTAAAAAGTTACTGTGCTATTGGTTTTGTTCTAAGTCAAACATTAACGTCAGAAAAAAATAGTTCGTATAATCAAAAAATCCAATTTTTTCACAAATCTCAAAAACCAAACAAAATTTTGGGGATTTCTAAACGCCATTTTTTAGGCATTTGATTGCGCAACTTTTGTCCCATTTAATAAAATCTGTATCTCTTACCATTTCCAAAACCCCCATAGTGGCCCTCCTTATCTCGGACACAGTGTAGGGGGGGGGGGAGGTGTTTAAAAGGATTGGTTTGTTGTAGGGAAAAAAAATTTGAGTGGGGGAAAAAAAAAAAAAAAAGTTTTTTTTTTTTTTTTTTTTTGGTGGGGTTTTTTTTTTTTTTTTTTTTTTTTTTTGAAAAAAAGAAGTTTTTTTTTTTAGGAGGGAAAATATTTTTGGGGGGGGGGGGGGGGGGGGTGTTATTTATAAGGGGGGTGGGGGGGGTTTTTTTTTTTTTTTTTTTTTTGGGAGGGGAAGGGGGGTGGGGGGAGGGATTTATAATAGAATATTTTTTTTTTTTTTTTGAAGAGAGTTTTTTTGTTGGGGGGATTGGGGGGGGGGGGGGGGGGAAGGTGGGGGAATTTTTGGGGGAGGTTTGAGGAGTGGTGTGAATTGTTTTGGGAGTTTGGGGGGGGGGGGGGGGGGGGAAGGGGGAAAAGGGGGGGGAAAGGGGGGGGGGGGGGGGGGGGGGGGTTGGGGGGGAGAGGGGGGGGAAGAGAGGGAGAGGGGAAGGAGGGTGTGTTTTTTTTTTTTTTTTTGTGGAGGGGGGGGGGGGGGGAGGGGGGGGGGGAGAGGGGGGGGAGGGGTGGGGGGGAAGGGAGGGGGGGGGGGGGAGGGGGGGGGGGGGGGGGAGGGGGGGGGGGGGGGTGGGGGGGGGGGGGGGGGGGGGTGGTGGGGGAGTGGGGAAGTTTTTTTTTTTTTTTTTTTTTATTTTTTTTTTTTTTTTTTTTTTTTGTTGAAGAGTGGTGATTTTAAAGGGGGGGAAAGGGGGAAGTAAAAATGTTTTTTAGGGGGGGAGTGGAAGAGTTTTTTTAAGGGGGAGGGAAAAAGGGGGGAGAAGGGGGGGGGTGGAAAGGGGGGGGGAAGGGTGTGGGGGGGGGGGGGGGGGGGAGGGGGGGAAAAGGGGGGGGGGGGGGGGGGGGGGGAGGGGGGGGTGGGGGGGGGGGGGGGGTAAGTGTTAAAAGAAAATATTAGTTTTTTGGAGGGTGTTTTGAGGTGAGGGGGTGTGGAGGAAAAGGGAAAAGAGAGAAAAGTAAAAATTTGTTTTTTTTTTTTTTTTTTTTTGTTTTTTTTTTTTTTTTTTTTTTTTTTTTTTTTTTTTTTTTGGGAGATTTTTTTTTATTAAAAAAAGAGAATGTGTGCTAGAACAAAGTCCATTGGAGTCAAGAAAAAGACAATTTCAGAGTAAAACCAGAAACCCAACCAGAAGCAAAATTCAATCACAGCAATCCATCAGATCGGATCCGGTAAAAGCACAAAAATAATATTTCCAGTATTGCTCTCGTTGCAATTGGCAACGCCTCGCACAATGCTCTGCCCTGATTTTAACATCATTGTCATTGACGTCGGCCTAAAAAAAACACTCTTTGCATTCCCTGTCAGTGTCAATTCTTTCACTCCAAAGACTGTAAGGCTGGATACTGACTCGGGATTCGTGACGCTATTGCTGCTGGTAGTCTCTGTTCTGGAATGGGATACTTTACTATCAAAACAGTATTCTATGTTCTTGAAATTCCATGTTTTGCAAAAGAAAGATATCGTAAGGCAGAAGACCGAATGGGGAAAACACTGGATGAACAAACAGAATCAGATATGAAACAAAAACGGACAGGAAGAAATCCAACGAGGGAAAAAGAAAACAATAACAAAAATGGAAGAGGAAAGCATTAGAAACAATAAGTTGACACGTTCAGAAGAGTATTTAGAAAGTACAAAAAAACGAAAACAGTTAGAGATCAAAATTACTGGCTAAGAAAAACTGTAATTGCAATTAATTGCAGATAGGGCCTTGCATTTCATTCGTTAAGCGTTAGAGTACTTATTGTAATATGAAAAAAACTTAAAACAGCAGAACAATAAAAAAGCAATTCTTTTTGACCTCCCTGAAGTGGGGAAGGCAACCAGAAACCACCCCATTAATCTCTTCAAGATAATCATGGTTATGGCTGATAAAAACAGATGACTGCGGGGAGTGCGGGCGCTTCTTAAATGTGGCAAGGGTGCTAAGAATCTACCGGTCGGCTGCTTCAAAAAATTGAAAAACTCAAATAACGAAGACAGAATAAGTACATAAAAGATTCAATGCATGCAACGAGCCAGAAAAATAATAATGGTCATACAAAAATGAAAAAGTAAAAATTAAAAATCAGAAATACGCAAAAAACCCTATCCTGGGAGAGATGTACTTTCAAAGGATCATAGCTTAATGTAGGTTCAAATTATTAAAAAAAATAGAACAAGCCGAAACGAAAAGCAGTATTGAACAGAAAAAAACTGAAAACCCAGAATGTACATAGATCACCAATAATGGTGACACATATAAAATCAATTTAACAATCAAAAATAATAAAAAAGTAAGAATTTAGGTAAACTGATGGATAAAATATATAACGCTTTAAACACAAAAAAAAGAATATTTAAAGAAACTTGTTGTGACAAAAAACGAGGATGGATGGTAGCAGAGATTCTAAATATTATGGATGAGAAAAGAACATAAAAATCAAAATTAGACAGAGTACAATATAATTCACAAAAGAATTAAAAAGAAAAGAATAAACTTGATAAAACTTGAAACGAGTTGTGCGACCCACCACTGAAGATGTTTGCCGCACCAGGAAACAAAACGGTGGGAAAAAGGAAGAACGTTTGGGAAAAGAGTATAACAATAAAGTACCAGCTGACCAAGGATTAAAAAGCAATCTGATAAACATATCAGATTTATTCGACGTTGACAGTTTGGAGAGCGAAATTTAACCAAACTCTGAGTTGAGAATATTCTGGAATTTTTTGAAAATTTTAGACGGTAGCAAAAGAATATTTTGGTAGAAATCGATCCGATAATTTGTGTAAATTATATTAAAGGTTAAAGTTCTGAAGAGCAAAACTAACTTAACTAAATTTTGATGACAATTTTTAAAAGTTTTGAGAAATATTTGAAAAGTATTCTAAAACTGCCAAAAAAAATTTATTACATTAGAAATTGATCTTTTATGCACGAGTTGCGTCATACGTGTCTCATACAATATTTTATCGACGTCAGGACTAATTTTTCAATAGAAACAGTTACTATGTACACTGATGAAATTTAAAACTTGGACACCACAATTTCTGTAAACAAAAGTTTGCACATTGTAAAGCGGCTTAAGGGTATCATTTACAATTCTAACAGCAGGTAGTCTCAGCAGGGGTTATCTTATAGAAGGACTGTAGAATGAATCATTACACTAAGCACGTTTTAGAAAATAGGTAATTTACGTTGCTTACTTAATTTTTTCTTTAAAGAATATATTTGAAGGTATCGCTAATTAAACACCATAGCTCGATTAATTATCGAATCAAAATTTTGTTTAGGAAATGTTTACAAAATAAAATTAGAAATAATTTTGATTTAAAAACGTCTACAAGCAATAACTTTTAAATTAAATCAAAAACTAAACATGGTTATTTGGGTTGACTGATTATTACTTATTTTTAAATAAATCTAACCTACTAATTATTGTAAGTTATTAAAAAAAATCATTAAACTCTCTATTCATAATATTTAGTCCTTACAAAATGTATATTTTATGACGTTTCATTTTTTCTGTAGTTAATATAAAAGTGAAAATAAAAACTAAGGCAATTCTTATTGTCAACGTATATATTTAGTTTTTGACAAGAATTTATTACATAATTATAATTAAGATACCAAGTTATAGTTTAAAATTAAATGAAAACGTTTTTTTAAATAAATAAAGGTATTACTATATAAATAAATATAAGAAATCAATAATGGGTGTGACCTCCATTATTATTGATACATTCTTGGAGGCGTCTGCTCATTGACGCTATCAAGGTATCAATATAATTAATATTAATCGTTTCCCATGCGGTATCAATGGCTGCAATTAGTGCATTACGGTTTACTGGTATAAAATTTGGCCCTTGTTGTCTTCGGATAACAGCAAGTATTCGAGCCCAAACATTTTCGATAATGTTAAAATCTGGGCTTTTGCTGGCCAGGGTAACAGCTCCAAGTTATTTGCTTGTATCCAGTTGCGCACAACCTGCGAAGTATAGGGTCATCATATCCCGATAGTTAATTATCGAATGTTCCAAGAAAATATGTGTAAATAGTAAATGGAATCTACTAACGTAACGTTAAGTCGTTAATTATAGTTACATAACTCTCCTTTCATAAGATATAGTTCATATTAATATGCTTATTGTAAAGCTTCGTACACACCTGAACAACAAACCGAGGAACAAACAGAACAACGAACCGAACGGCAATCGGAACATTAATTTGGACGGTGCTACGTACGAATTTTAGAACAGATTCGCAAGTCCTGATTGTTCCACGAACGGTTTGCGGCGTTCCCGCAACTTGTCGGTTTTTCTCCGACATCAAAGAAAATGCGCGCGAATGCGTTTGCAGGTTTGGACGAATCTAAACAAAACGGCGAACAAACTTATGCGGGAGAATTAAATTATTTATTTTTGTCCTCCCTTTTGTGGGTTTGTTGTGTTTTAGGTAATATTATGGAGTTGACAGAAGAAAAATGTTTTAAATTAATCAGTGTTTAAGAATGCAAGAAAAAATGATGTCCCTATTAGCATCATTTGGGCGGGAAATTTCCAAAATAAAAAAAAAGCGAAGTAAATTATAATTTTTACTCTTCTTTGTGCGTAAAAATTTGGTTGGCACTATCTTCTTGTTTTCCGCAATTTTCTCTTCTCAATAATAAATATATATGAACTGAAAACTACTGAAAATAATTATGGAACAGCACAAACGTTCCGTTTGTTGTTCGGATTGTGGAAATCATAAAAGATCGTTTGTCGTTCTGTTTGACTTTCGGTTCGTTGTTATGTTTGTTGCTCGGTTTGTTGTTCAGGTGTGTACGAAGCTTTACAACTTAAGCAACAATTTTTGGCGAATAAAGATTAGTTTGTGATGTAATATTAGAAACACAAATTTATATCATATCAAATTTATGACAACTTAAAAACCAAGAACGTGTATGTTATTGCTAAGAAATTATTAAGGAAAAAGCGCAATTGCAGTGTAAATATTTATAATTAGATATTTTCAAAAGTTTATAAGTCCTCTATTGTAATCTTAAGCAACGTAAATTACCTATTTTCTAAAACGTGCTTAGTGTAATGATTCATTCTACAGTCCTTCTATAAGATAACCCCTGCTGAGACTACCTGCTGTTAGAATTGTAAATGATACTCTTAAGCCTGCTTCACAATGTCCAAACTTTTGTTTACAGAAATTGTGGTGTCCAAGTTTTCAATTTCATGAGTGTACAATGCTACAACAGAGAAAGTCCCATTTAAATTACATTGTACTTTTACACACGATTTTATTTTTTTACAAACGATTTATTTAAAAGTAGCATTTCGCACACAATTATTCGGTAATTAATGTGCTGATTATAGGTTAGACGTATATAAATAAAGTTTATACCGCAAATGCTACAGTAAAACAACGATAAATGTTATCTCAAATACCGATTCCATTATCAGTATCACATTACTGATTTGACATTTTTAAATTCTTACCAAAAGCGGTACCATCTATTCAATTACCATAACTTCTTCACTTTACTAAAAATTACTTATTAGTATGTAATAAAACACATTTAGTTTAATATATGCCCTGTGCATTGAATATAAATATTTGGAAGTTTAACTGAGCATTTTATAAAAATGTGCACTCAAAGTAATATATTCTGACATTAATTACAAAAAGTTAATTAACCTATTGTTTTGTTTTACTTTAGAGCACAGAATGAACTTTCTAGAGGTGTGTTCAAAAATACATTACGATTGCGTTATTAGTTTTTAAAATTATAGAGAAGTTATAGACCGATATTTCACCTCTAGAAATGTTCTACAACTGTCTTTGTATGAATTATTCCAATATCTTTGGAATTTGAATTAAGTTCTAGTAGAGTATCAGAAATATTTAAGGTAGCAGTGTTTCTAAATACTATCTCTTTATGTTCTGAATTTCTAACTGTAAAATTTTTAAGTTTAACCTAATTTTTTCTTTTTAACTGGAATGACCAGTAGCAAAATAAGTACTTAATCCTATAATAGGTTTACCATGGTTCGGTTTATATTGCACGTATTTCAAAAATACAATTAACGAGTATTTACAATACATTACATTAATTAAATCCACTTCTTTTATTTAAGTTAGATCTTAAAATATAACAAATTTACTTTTGGAAAAAACTGATTTAAACATGATGAGCAAACAATTAATGTAAAACTAGTTCTTTTGAATTATTTCACACATTTTTTGTAAATTTTACCAATTCTCATTAAATAGATAACATCTAAAAAGTCATTTCTTTTTTTGTTGTTTGTGTTCGTTCGATACTTTAAAAAACTAAAACCAATTAGCTATACATAGTGTTGTTTTACTTTTCTAGTAATAAATTTAACGGATATTATTTTTAAGTATTTTTATAGTAAATATTATAAATAAAATTCAAAAGTACCTATATCTATATTAATATGTGATGTCTTTTGTGCGTCCTTACCTTCGTTTTTACCGAATAGTCTCGATTCATTTTACGAATTCACATTTTACGAATTCACATGGAGTACACACGAAAATCGACCTTTTTTTAAAATTCGTCTCACATTAGAACAGCTTGAGATATTTTTGTTTGGACAAAAGTTTCGAGTTTACGAAAAATGTGTCTTTATTTTTCGATTAAGTTTTTTTTTGTACGAGGGCATCTTCGATGTTAAAAAAAATGTTAAAATTGTCAAAGAAATTTCAAACAAATTGAGGCGTAAGTTGACCACAACTCGCTTATATACGGATCGATATTCAAAATTCAAAAAGTATCATACGCGGATAAAAAAATAAAAATTTTTAACCGTTTCAGTTTTGCATGACCTCGCGTGTTTTTAAAAGTTATAAGCGAAAAACTTTTCCGACAAAATTTCATTAGAAAACTAAAACGGCCATAATTTCTAAACTATAACAAATAAAAAAAAACGTTCCTCTTATTACCCTATCACATAATGTTTAATAAAATTTATCATTTTTTAAAATTTTACATTGTTATACGAATACTGTAATTTTTATAACTCCAGAACCATATTACGTAAAAACGAATAAAAAATCAAAATATTCGTAATTTTGCAAATTTTCGAATGGTTTAACTGTAGAGGATTCAATTTTACCCAAAAAAATCTTCATATGCACGAACTTGATGACTCACACGCGCGTAACTGCGAGCGTTATGCGAACCAAACAATCAATCTCACCTAAATAAACTTTGTTGTATTACGTTAAAGCGATCGAACCAATAAATCCGGTTCTAAATATTTTTTCTATTCGTACTACATCTATATCTTCTATATTAATATCTTATGTCGTTTGTGCGTCCTCACCTACTCTCAATTCGTTGCGAGCGCACACCCGAATACTCTCGATTCATTTTACGAATTCACATGGAGTACATACTCTGCATTCATATTGATTACTCAACTGATTAATGTTAATGGGTAAGTTAATTATTGCTCATGACTGTCTGTCATGTAATTGGGTAAACATTTATTTTTTGGTTTTCTCTTTTTTTTAATAGTTATGTGTTTGTATGTTATTGAAAATCACATTAGTTTCACAACAAAAATAAATATTGACATATAAGGTATTGTTAATCGGATGTTTTTAATAAAACTGAAACGGAGTTTACACCTTTAATATTTAGCACAAATACGCCTTAATTCATTTCACACAATCAACTGTCTAACAAATCCATTAAATCATCTGTAGATAGTTCGCCTGTTCGCCGAGCAGAGCTTTCTCTCATGTCATCAATGTCGCTGTCATCAGTCTCCCCCGGATTTACGCTACTATAAGGCAGGAGAGAGTCGACTGCTACAGACGCCTGGAATTGCTTGTAGCCCCTCACACCCTTTACTGCTTCTATCAGACACGTATCGTTGGCTAAGGCCCTAGCTACTCTAAACGGGCTATCAAACTTATTTGCTAGCTTGGAGTTAATGCCTGCACCTGCTAGATTCGTAACAGCGTGCCGCCAGAGCACCAAATCTCCTGTCTTGTACTTGGTCGTTCTTCGCCTTCTAGCATCGTACCTCGCCTTCATGCGTTGCCCAGCTCGCTTGATATTCTCAGACGCCATGGTACGATTTCTCGCCAGCTGACTGAAAACACCTGGATCCATTCGCCGCCGCCAGTGTTCGAAGGGTGAACACGAACACTATCGCCGTCACCAATGTCTGCAAAGTGTTTACAGACACCGAAGTCAGTCAGTACGCCCTTCGGTAAGCCAAACATTAACGCCGCGGGGCCTGCCGAGTGCTCGCATTTAGAGTGTTGTTAATTCCCCAAATAATGTCGGGTATCTTTTTGTTCCACCTGTTTTCTGCTTCAACGCTAACCACCAACGCCTCCACTATGGTGCGATTTGGCTTCATTACCTGACCATTTTCCCTATGATTCGCAATAGAGTTCAGCACCTGTCGTACACCCTTTTCCACCAGAAATTCCTTAAATGCCTTGCTAGTGAACGCTAATCCCCTGTCACTAACAACTCGCCTTGGGTACCCGAATACACCAAACACCTCTCTCAACTTTAAGATTGCCTCCGCGGCGCTTAATGTCATGTCCTACAAGGTTTTCCTACAACGAACTTAGTAAAACTATCCACCACCAAAAGCAAGTGTGCATTCCTGCTACTACTACGTACAAAAGGACCCAGATGATCTACGTGTACTGTGTCAAAAGGAATCGGCCGCCTTTCTATAGGATGTAGATGCATCTGCATGACTCATGCGGCCACCGGCTTGATACTCCACAGCAAAGTCGTACTCCTGCATCTTAAGCCACCACCTGGCTACACAAGGTACCAGATCCTTTTTGAGCAAAGTCGCTCTGACAGCCACGCAATCCGTAATCACCTTGCAGTGGATGCCCACCAAGTAGACTCTGAATCGTCTTATGGACTCCACAACCGCCAATGTTTCCAAATCATAACTATGATACGACTGTTCTACCTGAGTTGTCATCCTGCTGTATTATTCGACTGGTCTTAACATACCATCCTGTTTCGCTCATTGCAAAAGGATTCTGCCTAAGCCTATTTTACATGCATCTGTGTGCAATTCAGTTTCTAAACTGCTATCGTACAACGCCAAAGTTGGTCTGGAAACCAATGCCTCCTTCAAACAGTCGAACGCCCGTAGCTCCTCTTTACCCCATCGCCACAGGACATCTGTCCTTGTGAGGTTGGTCAAGGGCCTTGCCACCATAGCAAAATCCTTTACAAACTTGCGAAAGTAAGACGCCAGCCCTATAAATTGCCTCACACCATGTGCATCACCTGGAGTCGGAAATTTCGCCACAGCGTCCGTCTTCCTTTTCCCTGGTTGTACCCCCTCAGCCAAAATTTCATGCCCTAAGTATTTCAACCGGCTCATCAAGAAAGAGCACTTTGCCAAATTCAACTTTATGCCAGCGTTCTCCACCGAAAATTAATACTTGCTCCAAAAGCTTCAAACCCTGAGCCTCTGTAAACGTCGGAATCAAAACGTCATCCATATACGCCAACACCTTTTCATGCCTCAAATCGCCAAGTACCTTGTTGATAACCCGCTAAAACACCGCTGGAGAATTCGCCAGTCCAAACGGTACTCTCAGATACTCGTAGTGTCCATCAGGGGTAATAAACGCCGTCTTCTCAATTGCAGTTTCATGCATCAACACCTGATCATATTCCTGCGCCAAATATAGAGTGGTGAAATATTCCTTGCTCGCCAATTTATCCAGTTGATCCGTGATCCTAGGTAATGGATACCGATCTTTTACTGTAATTGCGTTTAACGCCCTGTAATCAACACACAGTCTCATCTCTCCTGACTTTTTTGGAATTAAAACAATAGGACTTGCATACGGGGAATTAGAACCTCTTACAACGCCAGCAGCCTTTAAAGTCGCCACATTATCCCTAACTATCTCGCGCTCCTTTATAGAAAGCCTGTAAGGTCTGTGGTACACCGGAGTGTCGGTTTTCAGCTTGATCTCCATCTTCGTCAGGTCAGTCAACCAAAACTCACCCTCATTCCGTAAGAAGCAACTCGCGTTTCGCCCAATTAAATCATGAAGTTGCGCCATTGTCTCTTTGCTGATTTTGCCCACCCGTAACAAACTGTTAATAGAAACAACGTTTATTTTGTTCTCACCTGTATTAAACGCCTTCTCGATGTGTTGTCTATGCGTCCTTGCTACACACCACCTTTTCTTGAGTCGCCTTAAATTAGAGGATATGTTCAACGCCTTCACACGCGGATTGTCGCCTGTGATGGTTCCGGAGAGAATCTGCAGGTTGCCTTCTGGATGTGGGTGAAAGCGCGATCGAACAGGCAGATCAGCGTCCCGCGGAGCACCAGGAACCTCTACCCGCAAATCGTATGCAATCCACGGCCATAGGGCAACGTCTTCCGCTTAGAGCACCTTGTACCCCGGATCATCTACGCCGTCGCCTAGAGTGAGTTGTGAAAGCACCTCATCTATCTTCTCCTCCTTTGTTATAACCGCCTTATCGCCACCCATAACTAACCCCACGCCCGGAGTTTGGAGTGCGTTTTCGCTAAGCAGGAGATCGGTCGGCTCTAGGACCCCTCCACCACCAACGCAATGATGGGAATTTCCACGCCATCTATGCATAACAAAAACTTCGCCTCGCCTAACGTCTTCACGCTGCCACTACCAAACCCTTTCAGTACTACTCCTTTATTCTGTCTGCAACGAGTGAGTGCACACCGCCGCGCCATCGCCTTGGATATAATTGTCCTCTCGCTTTCCGCGTCGTTAAAACATACATCGGTATGTTTTAACGAAAGTGGAAAGAGTTTCGTTAATAAGCCTCACCTTTTGTTCCTTTGGCTCTCTCCTGGAGGCTGGACATTCATACGCCTTGTGGTCGGCTTTACCACACGTCTTACACCTTTCTGCTCGCGCCTTAGGGCAGTCTCGACTGATGTGGGCCCGCAGCTCTTGGCAGTTGTAACACCTCCCCAGACCGCCACTTGGTGGGTGTCTCCGCTTAGAAGACCCCGCTGACGCCTCGTTCTACGATGCCCCGAGTCGCCTCATATTGGCCACGTCCGACGCCTGCCGGACTTCCGCAGGCTCGGTCGCCTTTGACACAAAGGCGTTAATTCGTGAAATAAGCCCTGCGTATAACGCCTCAGAGTTGTGTATCCGCCTGTATGGACATTCGCTACCAGGGCAGCCGGCAACCCTCTAATAATACAGGACACCGCCTCTTCACCTCGTAATCCGACCTTGGAGCACATCGCGAGCTTTTCACGGTAATACGTGGCGATGGTTGTACGACTCAAGGTTGTAATACCAGCGCTTCGCCTGCCCCGCCAAACGGTTAATCATTACGGTGGCACGCTCCGCCTGCGTCCACCCGTAAATTACACCTAGCTGATCAATTTTGGCCAACCATGCCTCCACCTTAATTTGCTTCTTATTATGATCAAATGCCTCGATCGCCTCTTCAGATAATTTGACCATTGGTTTGGCTATTGGTGCTGGGGCCGCCGCACCCGCCGACTTCTCCGATTGGGATTCTGCTAACTCGCCGTAAAGCAGCGCCGCTTCTCTCCTAGAAGCTGGAGCAATACACCTATCTAGTTCTGCGAGAGAGATTGTAATTTTTGCGGTCCCCGTCTTCCGCCTCCGTCTCGCCTCTTGAAATAGCATCGTCATCGGACTTGCCCGCTAACGCTATTATTTTTTGTATTCCACACACAAAAAAGAAAACCACCTGTTGCACTCACACGCCGGGTTTACCAAATCCCACTTCTAATATATTAATCGGATGTTTTTAATAAAACTAAAACGGAGTTTACACCTTTAATATTTATCACAAATACGCCTTATTTCATTTCACAAAAAAGATACTCTGAACGCCATTAGTACAATTTTTTTTCAGTGCCTCCAAATCCCCAAAACTTGGTGTGACCGCTGCCAACCGCCGGATGGTTACGCCGCATTTTTCCCCGGTGCGATAACAATATATTACTATGGTATCAGTTATTTATTTATTTATTAATTTTTTTCGGCATCATTAAGGTAACTTTCCACCACTGCAAATAATATTAACTCGGACAAAAACAGCAGTAAAAAATTAAAGTATTATTTCCAACGACACATGAAGGGGACACCCGGGTTGCTGTGAAAGAAGTAAATTTGTATTTCAGTGAAATTATTTACTGGTAAAAAATGAATACGAGTAAACGTGTGTCAAACCCTATCTCCAGATTGACATATAATGCACTTAGAGAACAGGAAGAAAGTGTTGCTTTGACGATGGGAATGAAACAGAAATCTGGTCTTTCTAAAGTGACAAGGATACTACTCGTCAGGAAAAAGAACCAAGTGTGAAATCTTTACGTCATTCTCCTGTCACAAGTAAGTCAGTAATGCCAGCGAAATCTGTAAAAGCACAATTAGAAAATGTTGATGTAGGTATGATATGCAACTGGCGCTTCTTGATCTCGAGCAAGACTTGGGACTTCGTTTACAAAGGCTTCGTAAGGACAAAGGTCATTTTTAGAAAGCACTGGAAGATTTAAAATTATTTTATAAGGAATTATTAACCATTAGTGGATCAGAACTGCGTAAGAAGTTGCAGGAAGAGTATGAATTTCAAGTATTTCAAATACGGTTTTTTATTAAAAGTGATTGTTGTTTTAAGTTTCAATTACATGGTATTAAAAATTATTTCTATAAATGTGTTAGTGGTCCTGAAAAGGACCGATTTGTTTGTGGATGCAAAGTGCTTGGCTTATAGCAACTGATATAATTGCTGTCCATTTACTGCTAAATAGTGCCCTAAATAGAAGTTTCGTTGCACATTTGCAATTATGTTTGCTGGTATATTAAAGCAAACTTCCACAATTTTATCTTTTAAAGACTCAATTGTGTCGTGGGTTCTGTCGGTATAAACCTTCAAAGATATGTAAGGCCATAAAAAGATGTCGTTAAGGGACAAGCCTGGTGTTCTTATGTTGCGTCTTGCTATATTTCATTAGTGGAAGAGACATCCAGGGGAAACCACTCTATACCTCAAGGGTGGTGTAGAAACGCGTTCAAAGTGCAGGTTTTACAGGTACAAAAATTATCATATTACCACTAATATATTTTCAAAAATATTGTATCTTATATGGATCTTGTATAAAAAGAACTGCTCTACAATTTCTCTTCTATACATTTTTTTTTGTTTACGCTAATACTTTTCAATATAATCAACGCAAAAGGCGGCGTAAGGCTCATTTTTGCGTTCGCGCTTAAAAACATTTATTTTTAATAGTCATTTATGAGCGTTAGGTGTGAGATACGCAAAAAAATATAAAACAATTTTTGCGTAAAATTTAATGGAAAATCTAAAAAGTCCTATAACTTTTTTTTGTCAGAGATACGGTTTACGTGAAAAACGCCAGAAATTGTTGTGAGGTCACGTTTAGGGGTCGTTTTTTGGGCCAAAAAGGATGAAGTTTCCTCCGGGAGGGAGGATATTCTTTGGATTTGTATTCGGGTTCCTACTGGGGTTCATAACCAAAATTTCAAAACTTTATAATTTTTCTCTTCTATTCGTCGTTATTTTAGCTAAATTGCCTACACTATATAAGGCATGCAGTTTTCTGTTTACTTTGTGACCTAGTTTGTTTCCACGTTTTTATCATCAGCACATCTAAGGGAGCTAGTTGTTGTTCATCTTTTGTTTCCATAGTGAACTGGATACCGGGGTGTAGGCTGTTCAGGTTTCAAAAAAATTGGTTGAGCTCCTTTATGCTGTGTTTTTAAACGACAAAAGTTTTATCTACGTACTGAAACTATGTAGCTAATTTGTATTCCGCGGTCTCGATAGCTTTCTTTTTAATACTGTTTCTGTAGAGATTGGCTATCACTGGACTGAGTGGACTTTCCATTGCCATTTTATTTACTTGTTCAAAGAAATTTCCTTTCCAAACAAAGTAGCTTCCGGTCAGACAGACCTCGAAAAGATTGCCAACCTCAGAAGGAAAGATTTTAGTCACGCTATCAAGGCATTCCTTTTGTGGTGTTTAGAGTGTATTATTCTAAACACCGGTTTGGGATCAGAGAAAGGATTGCGTTTGTATTACAATTTAGCAGCGTTTATTATTGTACATAGCGTATTCGGGATATACTAATAATAATGAATGAATGGAAACGTTGGTGTCAGCACCTAGTAATCGCGTACTACGTGCTATGCAATGTCACCTGATATTCCAGTGTTGTGTGTCGTACGGAAGGCGGTGGCCCGTAATGAATTACATCGTATTGATGGCGAACTGAACCGTGGGCCGAACTGAACTCAAACTTAAACTGAATTGTGTTGTTGTACCTACTTTGTTTTATACATGCGAAGTAGGTTAGTGTGCTTAATAAGCAAGGCCGTTAAGTTGTTGAGTTTGCATGTGCTTACTTGCAATTGTTTGTTATTGTTTCCGCGTTTACTACATAGGTAATACGCGGAAGTTGAATTAGTTAGAATGGGGTTGCGATGTCAACCCCACACTTTACTAGTACTCTGGTTATGAAGATTTTGAAGGTGGAAAGACTCCAAAAAAGTTGACTACTTGCGTTAGCGAAACGTTAGGGAGAAATTTATAACATTTTTTAAGTTTTTTCTGCTGAATCAAGATTGTGATGCTCAGTGTGTTTTAGAATAGAATATGTACTTCAAATTGAAAAATAATTTGGACTTTCAATGAAAAACATATCTCTAAAACTTAAAAAAAAATAAAACTTATTAACATTGTTTTTATTGGATGTCCTTTTGGTGCAATGCAGATTAGTTGTTTTTAAATAAGGTATGACTAAAATTCTAGTGTTTGAAGAATTTTGTTCAGGCAGTTGTTGCTTTAAATCAAAGCAAATTTTTTGACTTAAACCTTAATTTACACTATCCCAAAATGTCTTTAAAATTGGTCCTGATAAAGATGTTAAGAGATAAGTTGATAGAAAGATATTGTAATAAGAACGAAAGGTAAGATGATAAAGTATAGAAAGAGAGTTTTGCTTGAAAAGAATAGATAAGTTTTTGCCAAAGTTTATTCAGCACATTGCAAAACGTTATTAATTTTTTTTATTATTAAAAATTATAAAGAAAATTTGCTTCCAGAACAATATGTTATGGCATTTTCAAAATTTGTTAAAATTTAAGCAAACATTACTTTTTTTAAAAACAATATTGACTTACAGTATGTTGATGATACTTAGAAAGATTCGAAAAATAAATAGCCTTTTACGTAAACTAACGAAATTATGGTTGACTTTCGGAATAACCGTGTTTGATTTGGAAACATTTAGAAAGATAAATTTCTTTCAATAAAATTAGAATTTTCCAGATTTCAAACCCAGTTGGTTTGCCATATATCCATCCTAAGGTAACCTTAAAACTTTTTGTTTTAACATTTAAGTTTTTTGTAGATATTTCTTGTGCCCCTTTTTCAAAATGTTTTAATGGCTGTTTGCTATGATTAGTAGAAATTCATGATTTGGATGTACTCATCATCGTTTTGAAGATCATACATTTTGTGCTCTTGACGGTTAGGTATTTAATTAGCCCAAACTATACCTTGTTAGGGAGTTACATCTTTACCTCTCTAAATCTAAATCTCTCTAGTAAAGCTACCCTTAATTTCAAGTGTTAACGAAAACTGAAAAAAGTTAAACGTTTCTCAAATGTCCACTTAAATAAGATGATGGTTTAGTAATTTCAAAATTCGTTGCTGACAGATGTAAGCAATTACATAAGTCAATTCTCGATTATTGTAGCTGACTAAGTGTTGGTAAAACAACAATCTTGAATCGTCTGCTGTAAGTTGGCAAAAAATTGTACAATATCAAACAAACACTGAGAATCACTCGCTATTTGTTTCGTCTTTTTGGGACTCTTCAAGAGTAATAAAACTCCAGTAAAAGTTTACTATTATACAAGTCGACTGTATTACGCCTAGGTGGGTACAGCATAATTTGCGACTTATACAACGACTCGACGAGTAAACATTAGATATCGCAACCCTTCTAAGTCGCATTTGATGTGCCCACCTGTGAATAATATAGTCGACAGCGCGCATTTGTACAATAGTGAACTTACACTCGACTCTTCTCACTTTTGAAGAGTTTTAAAAGGACGATGCAGTGTATAAACAGTACAAATGGTGTCTCTTAGTTTTCTTTGACAAATTCACAGTTAACTTTGAGTTTGTAATTTAGTTAAACATTTTACAGATATTTTAAGTCGAGCAAACTGTGTTGGCGTTACAGATTTTTTTTCCATTTATTTATCTCTTTTATTCTACCTTTTGACCTGCATAAGTGTCCTCTCCTTACGTGCAACCTGGGACAAGCAACATCTCAAAATTGCATTTCAGAAAGTATTGCCATTTTAAATGTATGATTAATTTAGACAAAAGAACAGGAAACATTGTGTAGTTAAAAAATTGATTCAATTAAAAATTGAAAAGGTAATAACTATTAGCAAGATTTTGGGTCACATAAAATAGCAGTTTCCGCGGTTATCGTGATTTGTGCGCATGCGTAGTAAGAAAAAATAAGATCAAACGGTATAACAAGTACGCCAAATTTTATGTACGGCGATTGTTAATTACGTTTATTGTGGTTATAGGTCGACCAATCTACAATGCGCTGTCAAATTAATTGTAAACCGTCACAAAAAATTACGTTAGGGTTAAAAATTATAACGAAAAATTGTAATAAGTGACTGTTCTGTTAAATGCAGTTTTCAAAATTTCTATTGAAATTGCTCCATTTTAGCTTTGTGATGTATCAAGTAAACGTTATATAACATTTACTAGATACATCACACGGCTGATTATCAATATTTATAACCACAAAGTACGTTATTTTAAGTAACCCAAAATGTCTCCATCGATAAAAATAAAAAGTACACTAAGTTACATAAACGTTAACATTTTACACAATATACGTGACATTTAGAGCATTAAAATTGAAACAAAAATCAATGTATGTAATAGTAAAATCGAACTGTTACTAATCTAGGTTTTAAATTACAGCTTAAAATAAATGAATGTTAATTATTTTAACAATATATCACTAAAAGTATATATCATTATCGGTTAATAGCTTTTTAAGCTTTTAGACATTAAGAACAAAGCTCAATTTTATCGATTTCATGTCAGTTTTGAAGTAACTTTCAAAACGATGAAGCGTTACTAATGCTGACATTTTAACTTTGGTTTAAAGCTCCACTTTAAAGAATTTGTGCAAATAGGCATAACTGTAGGTTTGGTATTGTATTGACATTTTAAAAATTTTGTTAGAACAAGGAAAGAATGTTGCTTCTGTTTAACAATTTTTAAGAGTGTGTAAATAATTTCAATGTGGGTTAAAGACATAGGTTTTATGTTATTAGATACATTGACGACGTTTTCTGCTTTACGAACGATTTACAACACTTGTTATACCGGGTGTTCGGAAAATAGGGGGACAAACTTTAAGGGCTGATTCTACTTTTGAAAATATGAAAAAAAAATCCTTTAAACATTGGCCCGCAAAGCCTTCTAAAGTAGCCACTGTCTTTTGAATGTTGCCCCCAAGAAATGATTTTTATTTAATATCTCAGAAATCCTTTAAGATAAAACTATGCGATTTTGCGTACGATTTACTATTATTAAAGGCTGCTCTTTTACAGTATTGTTCAAAATTAATTTTTATAATATGCGTGAGAAACTAGAGTGGGGGTAAATTTATTCATCATGTTTTATTTATCCTTTGACTTTTTGACACCAAAATATGATTGATTATCTAAAATTACATAAAAACGGTACTCTTCATAAAATGTTGTAGGACCAACCATTTAAGAGATATGCCGCTTTAAATGAAACACTGCACAGTGAAGAGCTGAAATTAAGCTACAAAACTTTCGCATTATTACTCACTTGTCTTTGGTTTGTGTTACAAACACACATGTTTGTTGAATCATATTATTTTAAATCTTTAACCTGGACAAAACAGGCTACA
Organism: Abscondita cerata; assembly: GCA_030710515.1. Lineage (NCBI taxonomy): Eukaryota > Metazoa > Arthropoda > Insecta > Coleoptera > Lampyridae > Abscondita > Abscondita cerata. Next base: position 687,114 of record JALBCR010002253.1, read on the forward strand.
TAACTGTTCATAAACCTTCAAGAGTAATAACCACGAAAAAACAAAAACCTTTGGTCAGGTGACAAGTGGAGAAAGAGATAAATTAGTTACGGTATGCTGCTTTATTAACGCTTCAGGAAATAATTTGCTTCCTGTCATGTTTTTTTTTCTTCTAAAGAGATTTAAAAATTACACAAACGTTTCTTAGAACACCCTAGGGTGAGCCAATTCTAGTGGATGGATGACTAAAAAAATTTTATTTTGTTTATGGATTATTTTATAAAATATTCGGGAGTTACAAAATAAAATCATCAAAGTAACGCAAACTTTGATGTCTTTTGTCTAGCAAAATCATCTGGTGATTCTCCGGCTTATTGTACCAATTGACATTGGCGTTTCCATATAGGACAATTTAAGGGATATTACAATTTTGGTTGGATGACCTCTAATATTGGTGAGACGTTGATCATTTATCACCTACCAGAGTTGACCAATATACCTTTTGATAAACCAATGGCAAGACAATACATGCTGTCAGGATTTCAAAAGCAGAAATTCATTGTTTTCGATGCTGACAAATTTTGTGACGTTATTCATTACAGAAAGTGTAGATCCTAGGTCATAAAATCATACACTTGTTGAGATAGAAGCAGAAACTGAAAAAAATATGATAGACAAGCAAGTGATGCAAAAACAAGAAAGAATATCGCTACACACACGAATATCTACCAAATATTACATCACAGTCTGGGGCGGTATCAACAACAACTATGGCCAAATTAAAGACACCAAGAATTGTCATATTAAGCGACTCAAGAAATGATAAGATCTTTTTCAAAGGTACAATCAAGAAAACTTACCAACAGATGACGCAAACAATACCTAAGAATAACACTAACTAAGACTCCAACGAAAGAAGGGGTGGAAAAAGATTGTTGAAAACTAGGAATAGTGCAATAAGAGAAGTTCTATCTGCAGAAGCAATTATTGAAACCTAAGATTTTAACTAAATAGAGAAGAAGGTCTGAGAGTTAAAATTCTGACATTGGCATAACGAATTGCGTTATGACAAGTTATTACTATTATTACTTATTGAAATTACCATGATTATTTGTTGCATTTTTTGTTAATTTTTGTTGTTAAGTTGCAAGAAAAAACAGGTATGTTAAATTTTTTAGAAAGAAATGTTTAATGTGTTTAATATTGTTTCTATTTTCATAATCTTTATGTACACCAATCATTAGATTAATCTTTGCCTTGACTAATATTTTTTCTAATTGAAAGTTGGCTATTTTAAATAATTTGCATAGTTTTTGTAATATATACTCTATACAATGCCATGCAATAAAATGAGCTGCCACAGACCAAAGGAAGAGCTTAATTGAAACTCAGTGAATGTTTCTGTGTTTAAAATATTATAACTGTGGATAACTTTTTTATAAGAAAGAAATAATAATTTAATTAATGTAAGAATTGACTGGATAACAATTTATAGACATTTTCAAGGGTGGCAAATCATAAAAAACGTAAAAAAAGTTTTAATTTTGATAAATACAATTAAATTTTAAACGCATATTGGGTTGCACTTACCTATAAATTGCTTAAATTAAATCTGTATATTTATTTGTTTATTTTTCCTTCTGTTACTTGTAAAAAGTTTAGTATCTGAATACATGTAGTAAATTACGGTTATTATTAACAATTTAGAAAATTATGGATCATGAATGCTTGCCGTTCAGTACTTTGTTTTAATCAATTTGGTTTTTTTAAATTATAAACTTGAAACGAATTTCCTTAATAGAATTATATCACATGAACATTTTTATAAAAGTGAGTCACAGTAAATTCAAGTTATAATTGGTAATAGAAATAAAAGGAGAATTATTTTTATCTTTTTCTCCCGTTCTCATAATCATTTATCTTTGTTTTCACTGTAAAACAGCACATATTCGATATTGAAAGTGTGTATTTTGATAGTTTCGAACAGCGATGAAGTAGGGCTCATCTTTCGTGATTCTGATATAACATATTTTTACCCGTTTTTAAATTATTTATGCTTTAGAAAAAAAATGACATATAAGCCACATTTTTTAATCCAATGTGAGACGAAGCCATTTGAGAACTCAATCAAATTAGATAGGTGGTTTATTGGAAGAAAGATTCTCTGGATATAAATACCAAACACTTTCTTTGGTCAATATCGGTTTTCAGATATTTTTAGGTTATTATTTAAAATACCAAACTCAAATTTTATACACACGATCTTAACTGACCATATTTTTTGTCTGATATTGATATGGTGCTGTACACGATAAGGATAGAATTTGTTTTTTCGTAACATCTTATTTACATAGGTCTTCGAAGCTCCAACGTTATCTGCTATTTGTTGTACTACTGATAACAATAACGATGTCAAATTGTGTATCCTCTTCAGAACAAACTTGTTTCCTAGTATTTTTCTCATAATTGGCAATTGTAGTTTTTTTGAATCTCAGCTCGTGGTATTGTTGTAGTTTCTGATTATCTGATTTATAATTATGAGCTGCCAATAAACAACTGTTATTCGATTTTCGGTAGAATAAACCAAATTATTTCTGCTGTCGAAAACTCACTACTTAATTTTTGGATGATAATTTTCGATAAAAACGAACGTATAGCAAAATTGTAGAAAAATTAATTTTATATCGATCTGGAAAAATTATACAGGATGTTCTATTTGATTTTAGTAAGTTATTCGTCATCTTTGATTACAAAGTTTGACATTTTATTTCTGATATTCTGTATATAAGCATAACAAATGTAAATTTATCGTCCCGAGTTTATTTTACAAACTTAAATACAATATTATTAAAACAATTTCAACAAACATTTGACAATATTTTACCATTATTTATTTCAATTTATGGCTCTAACATTTGCAAATTATTAACCACGTTTAATTATATCAATACAGAATAGATTCAAAAACGCTACCTGTAGCTATAGCCTATTCAACTTTTTATTAGCATCAGAGTAATTTAAATTTTTGTTTTTTTTTGAATTGGCATTATAGATAGTTTTGCATAACTTACGTAATGTAATAATTATCGGAATGTATAAAATAAGAAATTATATTTTCAATCTCAAAAAACATTTCAAATGTTAATCATTAATTTAAGGAATATTTTGAAAAGCAATAACAAAACTTTTAAATCTGTATTTTGAATTAGTTATCTTATTTATACTAACAACGTTACACTTACCCTAACAAAAATAAGGTGGACTGCATACTATTGAGTAGCAAAAAAAGTTTGTATTACCTGAATTTTAAAATGCTTTAATTGTAGAAAACTAATTAGTTTTTCTTCTAGCGATATAAAAATAAAGTGTTTTGTATTGAAACATTCCTTCGGTAACAAACTCATTTTCAAACTAAAATTACTAAAGCGGAAATATTTATATCATAGAATGCGTATTATTTTGTATGTGGTGAATTAACTATTTTCAGAACCATACACTTGAATTAAAGAACACCGCTTTATCGTTATTTAGTAAATAATTACAATTATATATTTTTTTAAGCTTTTGTAAAAACTTGTAATTTGAATAAAAATATGTTACCTAAAAATAATGACATTAATAATTATAATGTAAATTGTATTGTAGATAAATACAATTTTTGTTACGTACAATCATAATAATGCGAACATATGTGTTTATCAATGCTATATACCTGATGAAGTGACCAATTAGGGATTATGAGCATGCACACGGGCATTTACTTTGATATGACGTTAAATATCTACTTAGTGAAGAGTTTCTAAAGCTAATCTTTAACAAAAATATACTAAAACAAAATATTTTTTTTTAATTTAAAATTTGCGTAATGTTACATGGAACATAAGTTAATTTTTTATAAATAACTAACCGACTACTGCTTTGAAGAAAAGTACACAAAGAAACACACAAAATAAAAGTATCTACAAGAGGTAATAACCGTATACTACTAATTTTGTAAACGTTTTGATGTGGTAAACTCAGAATTTACGAAAAAGCCTCACATTCACAAATATTTGTTTCTGGTACCTAAATTAGAAGTAATAAAAATCTAAATATTTACCTATAAAATTATATTGCTTAAAAGATTCTTTTAAAATAACCATGGAAGTTGACATCATTTACTAAACGTCAAAAAAAATTTTATATTATTAAAAAACGTAATTTGTTTAATAAATAAATAAAATAAAATTAACACGTCAAAGCATGTAATACTGTTTGGCGCATCTATTACAGTCGTTTACGATTGTACCACACTTCATATTTGTGTCAGTGAAGTTGAAGGGCTTAGTAGAACTTAATCAATAATTTAAATTTAAATTTTATTCCCAAAAAATCGGAAGAAATTTAAATTTGGTGGGATAGTAGGCATAGGTTCCTTGATAGTACACCTAAGTTTGTGACCTCCAGGGCTTGCCGCTCGAAGGGCGGAGAGATGAAAACCTTGCTTTGCGACGCTTTTCGGAAAATATTGCTGTTGTGGTAAGTGTTATCGAAAAAAATATGTAGAAAACAAAATTGTGCACAATTTTGTGTACTTGCATTTTTTGTCTGCGACAAATACTTTTCGCTCTACGGTGCGTGAAAGTTGGGGGTTGATTTTCAATTTTCAACAAAATCTGAATTTCATTGCGGATTAAGACGAATAGTTCAATCAAATAACCTGTAAATTTTTTTTTGAAAGTGTAATGATTTGTGAGTCTGCAGATGCCTGAATAAAATTTTGATTTTGTTGAAAATTTTAAATCAATCCCAACTTTTACGCACCCTAGAGAGAAAGTATTGGTCGTACACAAAAATGCAAGAACCCAAAATTGTGCACAATTTTGTTCTCTTACATATTTTATGTTAATTTTTTTTATAGCACTTACCACACCAGCGTTATTTTTCAAAAGCGTCGCAACGCAAGATTTTCACCCCCCCCCTCTATAAACGACAAGCCCTCAGAAGTCGTATCAGATGTACTATTAAGGGATTTATGACTATTATCCTACCAAATTTCAATTCGTTCCAGATTTTTTTAGGCCTCTACACTGCTTAAAAAAATGTATAAGGCGCCACCTAGGATTACGTATAAGAAATATCTACAGCCACTAGGAACTCGTAGATACAGAAACAAACCGTACGTGAATAGAAATATGTATATTATTATAGCGACTAGAGTTCAATTAACACACAGAGCAACATATAGACACAATAATAGATAACATCGTTTAAAATAAATAGCAAAATGTCGCTATCAGATAATAACAATTCGAGTTAAAGTACGAGGCACAAACGCCCCCAAATAGGTTAGCGTATTTGACAGTAGCAACACCGATTGATTCTTGCAAGCGATTTACACGACAAATATTGTTCAAAATGTATTTAACCACACTTACGGAGCGTACCGGATCTTGGCCGATTATTTAAATAGATTAAAAGCGCACAAATATTGATCAGGTACTTTGAAAGATCTTTGTAATTCACAAAGTTACTTATAAAGCGGCAAAAAAGGTACGTTGCTAAACTCACGACCACGGTACGTATACATAAGACGCGACAAAATTTATGGATGACGTGCATAAAAGAGTTAACTTAGAAAGTCTTTGGTGTTCAACAGTTAATCTACCAAAATAGACTCCGTTGATAACAGTTGCTGGGCCGCTCACAAAGCACTAGATAAACGGCTTATCTTGGGTGGCGGCCTTGACCCGAAAAAGATAAGGTTGAAATTCCAACGGTGGTGATACTCAGACTCACTTCGATATTTTATAATTTTCGGATTATTATCTTTGCCAGCATAACCATAAATAAATTTCCATTGACTAATTAAAACGGAGTACGTCTGCAATGACCAGCAGAATAAGCCAAATGGGAAAACAGACAAACAAAAGACCAAAAAAGAAAAAAAGGTGCTTACAATTAATAAAACCCGTAAGAGCAAATATTTTATTAAAACAAAAGAAAGTAAAAAAAGGTACTTACACAGGAATCGTAGCTGAAGACTTATTCCCTACTATGAATGAGATGATTTTACTTCAATCGATATTACAAAGTACATGTCTAATTGTTCAATTTTTAAACAGCATTTTCCATGTACACCTTTTCGCGGCAGTCAGTAAAATGGAAATGAAGTGTAACTTTTGCAAATGCATACAAATCATCGCAACTGGCAATTCCAAACAACTAAAATCTTCTGAGGACTATTTAATATAAAAATGCATATTTAAACGCATTAGTGTAAACACGGTTGCTTATACTGTAGGGAAAAATTGACCCATAAATTAATTATTTGCGAAATAATCCCGTCACAAGTATTTTGATGTTGTTATGTCATTTGTGTCTAAAGTTATGACGTTATTGGCATTTTTATTTAAAATGACAATCCCCATTTTTTATCGATTTTAATAGTTCTATTCATTCTATTTTCGACAATATAACATTTAAAATACGTTACATTTGAACAAAAAAATTTTTTTTTAAATTGTGACAATATAACTAATAAAGTTAGCAAAATTTATCAAAATCATCTCTGGGATTCATTTTCCCGTGCATCAATAATAACAGGAAATAAATAAAGAATGCACGTGAAGATGAGAATGTTGTATCGTCATATACAAAATAAAAAAAACTATCAAAATCGATAAAAAAATTGGAACTGTAGTAGTATTAAGGAAGAAAACTTTCTCAAGGTAAAGTGACCTGGGGTTATCTGTGCACACCTGTACCTACCTTTTTTGATATAACTTTTTAAAAATAAAATGTAAAAAAAATTTAAAGCAAATGTTGTACTAAGATCTTAAGCTACAACTTTTATTTGAATTTTTTTTAATGTCTTTAATTGTTACTGAGGTAAAACGGATTTTCTTAATAGATCTAATTGTACAGGTGCAGTAAAGATCTTTTGCACCAATATTTTAAGGAAACTATTTAAAAATGAAGTTGGAGAAAAGTTGTTTAAATAAAAGTTATATCTAAATTCTAAAGCTAAAACTTTCAAATGAAATTTTGTTCTATATTATAATAATTTTCAGTTAAAGACTAAATTATTCTTAGAAGCGTCACGTACAAACTAACATTATATTAATAATTTTTTTAAAAAATTAAAATAGAGTCAACGTTTTTAGGTAAAATTTGTAACTCAAGTTTCGTGCTGCAATGTACGTTTGAAAATAGTTTTATTACAGGGATACACTCAATCTTAAGCAAAAATATTTGTATGAGCCTTAGTTACATCAAAATAAGGGCTTTGTATTGATTAACTCAATCTGGAAAGTGCTTAATAGTTTTAAATTATTAGTAACAATGTAATTTAAACAAATTAGCGAAAAATGTAAGTTAAATGATGTTTTTTAGGTCATTTTATATTTAAAGAAAAAACATGTTACTTAAATGTTGAATAATTTATCGTTTTTTTTAAATAATAGAGTGGTTTGATTACATAAACTTTCAAAAAATTTGATCAACATTTACTCACCAGAACTTTTTGAATTTATTATAAATATATTTTGTTTTGAAAACATGCAAAACATATAAAAATATATTATGTCATACACACTTTTCACTGCTCTATTATAAATACAGGTAACATTGGTTACGTTCTCACTATATGTAACCGCTACTAGAAATATTTATTTATTTGAATTTTTAAAAATTCATATTTAATTTGCATTTTAAAAAAATAAGACGCATTTTTGTATCAGTGCACAAAAAATAATATACTATTTGAATTTAATAATAAAGATTTGCAAAACAAATACTCATTCAAAAAAGAAATAGATTTTGAAGTATGTTCTGTTGAATTTTTATACAAGTATTATTAAATTTTAAACTTAAAAATGTTACGTTTCAATAAAGTTTAATAAAATGAAAAAGTAGGTATGAGAAAAAAATTTGCAAAAGAAATAGTCATTTTGTTAGTAATTAAAATAAATATGCAAAAATTTGTAGAAATAAGATACAAAGCCTAATTTCAAAGCTAATTAGCAGTGAAAAATACTTCAAATCTTTATAAATATGTTATTCATTAAAAATTTAGGATTTTTATAATAAATAATGTTGATTTAGTAATTTTGAATACTAGATTTTGATTTGATATTATTAATCAAAGAGTGAAATATTCAAAAACTCAAAAGCGTTACGCATGCTCAGCAGTAAAAAAAATACTTTTCTGAAAATCGGATGTATTTTTTCAAACGTAAATGGTAGGTAAGATCTTAAACTTCAAACTTTTTTATATTTTTTTATTTAAAGTAGTTCTAATTTAAACATTTAATTTTTTTTAAATCACAGGTCATAACACTTGGAAAACGTTAGAATACGTGTTTAACCATAGACTAAGAAATACCAACAGTTAACTGTAACAACTGTGAACGTTTAAAGTGCATTATCGTTATCAGCAAGCTTGCTAAGGACACGCATGTTTAGGCATTTAAAGTTATCGCTCCTTGATAACGATAATGCACATTAAACGTTCACAGTAGTTACAGTTAACTGTTGGCATTTTTTAGTTTATACTATTTATACGTGTCCATATTACACAAGATGTTGTTAGACACACATTTTACTTGTGTTTAACCATCTAATTTCAGAATTTTATACATTTCTTAATTTTATTCGACTCAAATTTGTATATTGATTGAGCTGATTTGTTATAAACTTCAAAATGTTAGTGTTTTTACGATAAATATCTACTTATTTATTACTACTTATTGTTACTAAAATATCAAGGAAAGTTAACTTAAGGTTTGCTTCTGTTTCACAGGCGGAGAGGTGGGGTGTAATAATCTCTTTAAGAAAAAAACACATGATAGGGGAAGTATTGTTAGTGTTCGACGTTCAGAAGTTTTGAAGACAAAAGGAACACTTCGACACTGTCATTACGGTTAAATGATTACTGAATATTGATAAAAATGTACATAATGCAAACTCTGTAGAAAATCATTTTGCCCTAGAGGTGGAGGTAAGATAATCCCATAAAGTGAGAAAAATGGTCCTAATATTTAAAATTTTTACAACACAATATTCATTCAGTGTCATCCTCATCAGAATCTTCACTGCTGTTCTAGTAATCCTGCTGTTTTTTTACTAGTTTTTATTATGTTTTTTTATGCTCTGACTGCTGTTTACTATTTCTCCTTCATCCTTTTTTTTGCTTCAGTTTTTTTCCTTTTTCTTCTTCGAGGTTGTTTTCGTATGATGTACTTGTCAAAATTACTGCGCCAGTTAACTTACGTGTATTGATATTTCTTTTTTAGTAATTTTTAGAAGATAATGATAAAAGAAAGGAGTAACAGAAAATGGCATGTTATTGTTTCCTTCTAGCGATTCTGGATCTAAAATAAGAGTATCCCGGTGCAAACTTGGTTTTGAAATAAGACATTCTTGTTGTTTATTTTCAGGGGCTTTTGTATTATCTGTGATTTGAACATTTTGTTCGTCTGTAATGTGTACAACTATAAAATCGGTCTCAGTAATAGTTTTAGGATTAAAAGAAACAATACCAGTTTTTCGAAAGCCATGAATGGCATTAGTAAGCGTAGAGGATTGTAGGTAACGTGACAATTTTACCAGGTTAATCATTAAGCCATTTTTCTAGACCTTCGTCCAATAAGCATTTAAAAGAAACATAACATCAACGACCAATGGCTAGAGTTTGTGTGTCGTATGACACAAGAAAGAAGCAAAATTTTTCCTTGTTTTTAATGTCTCATTCAAATTTTTTGTACGGGTTAAATCAGAATACAGAATCATCTTAAGAAAGCTCAAAAACTCAAAAATGAGAATTGAATAAATTGAGCTTTATCCACCCGCTGTCGTTGCATGCAAAAATTGTTCCTGGTGGAACCCCGTCCATTAAATCAAATTTCATCCGCTTTCGACTAAAAATAAGCATAGGATTGTCCATTTTTAACTATATCTTTAAATTTCTCCCGGAAACTGTGGAAATCGATGTTTCATTCACATTAAATATTTTGTGATTTTCCTCTTATCTTACGAGCGGCAGTAGTAGATTCTGGATCCTACAAACTAATTTCTGGATGTTTTAGTTGGAAACCAGACAGCCAATTTTTGAAAGTAGTTATTTTTTTACAAGGACGAAATGTATTCTTTTTTTTTAGGTAGTTGAAAACTAAACGGAGAAGATCTTGTGTTGTTATACCATACATCCTTGTTTCCATATCAAAAATGTGTTGCACAAACATTACCGGAACATTAAAGTATCTTTCTGCTGTTTCGATGGACATTTGTTTGGTAATATTCAACAAACGGACTAAAATGATCCTGCGATCATTTTGCACATCCCATAAGCAATGGTTTTGTCTCAAATGTAGTCTTTGCTTTTGCCTAACATAAAAAATATCGATAGATTGACATGCGTGCCAACTACACCATTACAAGTTGTAGTTGTTGGACGTAACTATCGAACACATGAGGTTGCGTCCATTACCAAATGTGTTTTTCTAAAAATTTGCTGGGAACATTTTACCTCAAGAAATCATTATACTCTAATTTCCGTAAACTTAATGGTCTAGAATTTTAAATTCAAATTTCTGCAAAAACATCGTCAAAATATTTTTAAAATTAGTTTCAAATTTACCCATATTTATTAACTTCTAAAAAATCCAATTTCTAAATATTCTTTAGGCAATCCGAATGACCCAACAAAAATGTGTGATAAATCGGGAATCTATAAAGTAAATTGTAAGGACTGTAACCTTGTATATACAGGGTGAGTTTGTTCCGATGTTTAGCACAGGAATCTCGGAAACTAATAAAGATAAAGAAACAGTTAAATAGGGAAAGAATTGTATTTTTACGAGATCACTAAAATGTGTCATTCCTTCTTTCAAAAAAATGCACGGCTAACTAGAGCTCGTAGTATCGTTGTGCAGATTGTACGATATTTTTATGATACAAAATATAACACTCATATCACGTTTTCCTTCATTAGAGAAACTCATACTATAGTTTTAGACACCTTAACCAACACAAATAGAAACTATAAGTGATTTTCACTTCCTAATAATTGACGTTTACGTCGGACATTGTTTCCACAGCATGCTATCCCAGCAGTATAGAAAAATGAAACTAAAATTGGCTATAATTTGTTTATTTATAAAAATATTGGTGACACATGGTATATCATTAAAATTGTTGAAAATGCATCTTTATTATGAAGTCATAGCCGACTATGGTTTCTAGTAAATAAAACAGAAGTTTGTGTCATAACTCAAAAATTATACGTTAAATAAGAATTTCGACTAAACTTTATTATGTATCCCAAAAATAACTAAAACTTTTCCCTCTATAAATATTTTGTAAAGTCAATAATAACAAAGCAACATACACCAAACAAATTTAGCAAAAAACTTATTTTTCGAAATATCTAGTGATCTCGTAAAAATACAATTCTTTCCCCATTTAACTGTTTCTCTATCTTTATTAGTTTCCGAGATCCCTGTGCTGAACATGGGAAAAAACTCACCCTGTATAGGGCAAACCAAGAGACCTATTAAAACTTGTTTAAAAAAGAACTTAGTTTCTGTCAAATACCATCGACCAGACAAATCCAGTTATGGCATACATATGCTTGAAAATAAGCATAGAGTAGGCGATATTCTTCAAGCTAATATTGGGACCTATGAGACGTAACGGTGCGTTACACGGAGATGTTTATTTTAATTTTTACTTGTTAGTTTACTGATGATGATAGCTTAGGTGTCAAAACACGTTCACAAATTTAGTTTTTGTGCAGTGTTTGGTGTTTCCTTATTCTGTTACCAATAGACCATGTAGAAGCCGATCTCTGTCCAGCGTTTGGTAGCTTCAAATATATTGTTAGCAACAACTTCACTAATTTACGTGAAATATTTATAGAATATCTACAGTAAATATTGCACACATATTTACTTAAAATATTTTTCTGATATATGCAATTTTTTGTTAATATTGTTTAACATTTTATATTGAGTTTATTTGAACAAAAACTATAAAAATTATACTAAATTTAAAGTATTTGTTTAAAAATTTTATTTTATTAAAAGGTTCAATTCTCTAGTGTATATTTAAGTTTAAGTTTCAATGAATACAAAGTGTAACACCAAATCAGCATTATTTATCAAAACGTCATTTTTCAATTTACTTAAACAAACATACCAAAACGAAATGTTTCATAAATTTTCCATTAATAATTTTAACTCAATATTGTTTTGTAAGCTCGTGTTCCAAAACCAACTAAACCAAGTGTATATTAATCATAGCAGTTTGTGCACGTATTGACATCTCTGAAAAATGGATGTAAACATATAATGAAATTCACGCAAATCTAGTTGATATAACTGATATATGAATTACGTTGTATTGCATAACTTGGTAACAGATAGAAATAGAAAAATAAAATTAGTATTTGTTAGCTTAGTGTATGACAGATGGTTCATCATCAACAAAAACGAAATTAAAATATTCAAATGTAGGTTTTGTTGCACCTGCATTTTATTTGGCAACTTAAAAAAAATTATAATTATTATTTTTACTTAACCCTTAAGTGCATACCGCATCATATTTGAAACAACCTTTATTTAATACACGTATAACTATCTATTGGCAATTTTATGTAGAAAGTGTGTCTCATATGTGTAACAATGCGTATTTAAATACAAATTGAAAAATAACGACATTTTTGCCATATTCCGATGCAGTGTTGAATTTTATTTGAGAGTGAACATGTGTTTGCGGTTGGTGCTACTAACAACATATACTTTTCGTTATTTTTAGTGTTTTTTACTAATTTTTCGACAAATGAAATTGATTTGAACTCATGACAAGTAAGTATACTTTGTTTCTTGTATTATTATTTCATTTGTCTGGCGACTGATTTTGCCGTTTGCATTTTTTTTATACGTATCGCACCTGATACGCTGTGCAGTTAGGCAACCGTTTTTACTTTTAGAAAACGAGTCGTTGGTGACAGGATTTCCAGAAAAAGAGCCTGTACGTGATGATAAATTGTTAGAATTAGCTAATACTTCATTAGAAAGTGAAGATGAGTTAAAATTCGGCTCCGATTCCGATGATGAAGACCACCTCGGTCTATTAGCAGTTGTAGATAGTTGCACAAAAAGTTCATCCAATGAAGATTCAGCTTTTGAAGAGACTTCAGACTACTTATCCTCTAAAAAATTTAAAATTGTATTGCCCGCAAAAGAGTTATCTGGAAAAGTGGTAACTTGAAGTTACTTGAAACCAACAAAGACTTTGTGAGTAATTTAAACTCCAAATCTGAAATATTAGAACTTGAATCGCCGTATCAGTTCTTCAGATATTTTTTTGATGACGCTTTATTAGAAAAAATTGAAGAAGAAACTTCTCTATACAGGGTTTTCAAAATTAAGTCAGCACTATTGCTAACTTTGTTATTACTGGAGTTACAGGGTCAGTTAAGTAGGCAAACTAGTAGCATTTTTTCTTTCTCATCACTATGGTGAAAACAGAATAAAAATCGAACATCGTGTTCGCGAGTTATGTCAAATTGTTCCATTATTTCAAATAGGACACTCTGTATACAATATTTTCAATCGATAGAAAATTAAATACTGAACAAAAAATGTCCCATTATTTTTTATCTTAAGGTGTTCCATTTAAGTTAAGCAAGTCATTTAAGTTTTAAGTCGTTAATGTTATGCGGTAGTATTAAAAACACCCTGTACATCATAACATAATAGTAAATACTGCAAAAAAATGTTGAAGGCTCTTAGTAAAGTGGTGTAAACCAAAGTTGGTTGTTCTTATTTATCTTGAAGTTATTGCATTTTTTTGGAGGGTCTGCAAATCAAGTAAAATCGATTTATCTCAGAAACGGAAGTAAGTAGGTATATGAACAAGTTAAAGAACATTCATTATTTTTTATCGTAGAATTCAAAAATAGAAAAAAATACAGGGTGATCTATTTAAAATAACCCAACTTTGATATAGTACGTGTTTCTGGAGCACCCTGTACAATGGAAAATATTTTTAAAATGTGGTTTCAAATAATCTCGATATATGTATGTTTTAAGATTTCATACATTATTTGTTGTTTTAGTGGTACAGAATAATTTGTTTGTAGTATCCCACCCTGTATATTATACTTTAATAAATCAACAATTCAAAACGTTATTAAGCGATAAGGAATTGAAATCTGATTACAATTTTAAAAAATGAGACCAATCCGTTATACTATAATTAAATAAAAAAGTAAGTTTTAAGAAAAAATGTTTATTTGTTTTATTGTTTAAATCCTCTCCAACTAGTTTCAATAATATTTACTATTTATTAATAAAAACATTAATTTGTGGTAGACGAAATAAAAATCGAAGCAGCTCATTTCGACACAGCTACTTTGACGCCGTCATATCGACATCGCCGCTTCCACGCGAGATCATCTCTCCCGAGAGCTCAACTCGACGCGTGCTTATTTGGATTCGAGCTTATTTATTATTTCGTATAATAAAAACAATGCCGTTTAAGACTTATAGGTATTTATATAAGCTTTTGCACTTAATGCGGTGAAAAATGCTGGGGAATAAAAAACCTGTTAAAAAAGCCGCGAAAAAAAGTTGACGGAAAGAAAAGCTGCGGAAAAAAATCCAGCGGCAAAAAATCCTTCGGAAAAAAAACCGAGGAAATAATTTCATAAAGTGGTCAGTAGTGTTAGAAATATTTTTTCCAAAGAAACATTAGAAAGTTACTTGAATCGATTACTCTACGACAATTTTTTAATTAATTTATTAATCTTTGCTCTTACTTATACTTTGATCATTTAAACCACGCTTCTTATTTGCGACTTTTTTTTCGTGTGTTTATTTTCTGGAGGCTTTTTATCCAGGGCTTTTTATACCCCGGTTTTCGATTTCCGGTTTTTTCTAGATACACTAAATTTTTCCTGACTATTATTATAAGTCAATTTTAGTATATTTATTGTTTTAAGTTTCCTAACACTTTTCTTGATGTAAATCACATATCAATCACATACATTGTTTGCAGTTTTTGCCAAAATAGAAACAAACTGATTCGCTTTTGATTTTTTCAAAACATCTCCTCTTAATCGAAAACACCATCGGTAACTTTAATTAGACAGTCAATATAAACAAGCGTTGGCATGGGCTCGTAACGAGGTGATCTTGCTTTGAGATAATTTCTCGTCGAGATGAGTTCGCATCGCCATGATTTTGTTTTAAAGCGGCGGTGTAGAGAAAACGGCTTCAAAGTGGCGGCATCAAAATAAGGCGTACCGAATAAAAATATATAAAATTATCATCATGCACATTCTGATTTAACAAGTGTTTTATAATAACAATAAGGAACAAAGAAAAATAAGTACGTGGGCGTTATAAAAGAGGTCAGATATTTTAACCTGCATTGAAATCTTTTCTTTTAAAATAAATGCTAATTCTTTATTATGCATTCACACAGAGAAATAGTTTTTCGTTTGCTTTGTACTTGATAGTTGTTCAGTTTTCTTACCTTTCATAGTTGCAAGTTGAGTTCAGATTAACATAACATAAAATTTGCTCACCCCTATCATAGATAACATTACATCTTTTTAAGACATAATGGTATTTATTGCGTTCGTAGGCTCTTATCAAATGTCATGAAACAAGTTTATTGGATTCCCAGTCCGGTTTGCGTATTTGTCTTGATTACCAAAGACGGGTCCCACTGGATCGCTTTGCTTACGGCACTCCTTTCCCAGCAGAGTGTGTTTGTGCCAAGAATTATCCAAAAAGGAGTGTATCCCACAATATTGTGTTTTGCGGTACGTATGGCTGTTCCTATTTTTGATAAATGCTTGTCCCATTTACGATAAATATCTCCTAGATAGGTCATCAGTATAGTTTTTAATACCTTATTAGCCTTTTTGGAGGGGTTACAATACCGTGGTTCTGTGGGACACTTGGTATGAGCTGTACAGTTCTCTAAAAGTGTAGCTTATAACTGTACTACATTGTCCGTAATCACGCCTTGTGGAACTCCATACACCAGGAACACATGCTCTTCTATTATCTTGGTTATTGCAGAGCTGGTTAGTGTCCTTATTGGAAGAATTAACAAAATTTTACTGAAATAGTCCACTACTACAAAAATGTTATGTAACAGAATAAAGTTTTAGGTAACGGCCCGACAATGTCAGCTGAGACCAATGCCATTGACCTGTCTTCTCCCTAGGTTTCTTTGCTCAGGGTTGCATTTCTGGTATGTATCGTAGATCTTAACATAGCGCGATAGGTCACTTCTCTACTTTGATTAGTAATACTTCCTGGTAATCCGCGCAACAGTTTTTGCATTTCCAGCATGACCAACAAGTGTAATATTATCGTAGTCGCGGATGATCTTCTTGCGACTCGCTTTCGATACGGTTTCTAAGCATTCCTCTTTGGTAAGTTTGTTTTCGTTCGTTTGTAAAGTTTGTTATTGTCAACTCTCTACATAGGATTTTTCATAAAACAGTTCTTTACCTAGTCATCAACTTCTTTGGCTATTGGATACAGTTCTACAATTCTCGACCAAACATTTGGTAACAGATGTACCTTTTTCTTTCTACGTTGAACTGATACTGCTGCAAACGTAAGGACTATCTCGTCAATCTGCCTTGTAGATCTTTGAGGTTGTTCACTCACAAAAACAAATGGTGGTCAGTAACTACGGTGAATTTTAAAACTTTTAAATATGGCCAAAGTATTTCAATCGTCAATATCATAGCTAAGCACTGGCGTTCCGTAGTGCTGTACTATCTAAGGTGGCATAACACTTTGTCATTACCTCCGCCATCCGTCTGCGTTAGCACACTGTTTATGCACATAAACATCCTGTATGTGGGGGCAACGTGTGCAAATTTGGCAAAACAACGGTAGATTCACAATAAGCAGTATTCATTTAGTAAGAAATCGTTGGCAAATAGTCTAATTAGGTAGTGAAATCAGAGCTTGATACAATAGCCAATTGTAACTTTAAATTTATATTTTTTGCTCGATTGGATTATAAACCGGTTTCAAACTCTGTCGAAAATTCAAAAACTTTGCCCCTTGTTGTATTACAGTCCCAGCAAACTGTGGTCTATTAGCATTAATGACAAGCGTTGGTACTCCATACTAAAACATGATTTTATTTATGAGACATCTGACGTCAGGGCGTAGTTAATTTGATATCAAACAGCCAATGGTCCAAACAAGTTCACTGCAAGCACTTTAAATCGTTGCGTTTGAATGGGCCTTCGGAGTAAACCGGATGGCTCAAAAATAGTAGGATTGAAACGTTGACAGTCATTGCATTAGTGGATGGTATTCAACAATGGACTGATCGTTTTATTTCAAGTTAGAAAAACCTATGCGTCACGCGATTATAAATCTTGACTGCACTAAATGTCTTGCCGTTTTTCTTCGTCGACCGTATCACCAGTGACAAATATAAAGTAGAGAACAAAGAACACAAAGACCAGGAAATTCTTGGAGAGTTGTTAAACAATATCTGTCTAGTAACTTCTACATCGCTACAGTTCGAAAACACAGCCACCAGCTTGCCGAAATACTAACAATTCCTGAAAATGTAACAAAACAAATAGAACTAAACCAAACGAAAGCTAAACTACTGTCAAAAAGAAAAGAAGATGAGAAGAAAAACATTAAAAAAATACCGGTTAAACTTGTAACGAGAAACAAAAGATGTAAAAAACACAGCAATTCTTCATCTTATAGTAATAATTCTGATCTTACTTTAAAAGCAACTTTAGATAGGGCACTAAAAGCACCAAGGACTGGTTACAATGCGTTGTTTGTCAGAGATGGTTACATAAAGGATGCACTACGATTTTTAACGTTAGTTTACGATGATGGCAACTAAAATCAAACTGTCGAATAAGATTCACTATGGGCCATTTTACCCATACTATACGAGCGAGATAGTTCTTTGTCCTTTATACAGGGTTGCCCACCGAAAACAAAACAAACCGTTGTTTGAAAGTATCTAAATTACTTTTTAAATTACATACACTATCAAAGTGAAAAGAATCCTTCTTTCTTTGGACCAAGCATTAAGTTTCATTAACACAAAATGTTTGCAAAGGATCAAACAAAGTGTTATGTATAAGGTGTCACTTTACTCTCATCCCAATTAACATTTTTGAGAAGAGGTTAGCATCTACCGAGAAATTTCATCTATTCGAGAAGTTCACTTCAGACTAGAATTAGCATTTTTTACATTTTCAACTGTTTTCTAGGAAAAGGAGGTCCTTGGGTTCCCTTAAGTTTCCTTATTGAAAGAAAATGTCTTTGTTTGTATAGAGAATTAGAATAACTTTTATATGAGATGTCACTTAACCCGTCCTGTAAATTGAGGATTTCAGTGGGGGCTGCCGGGACACTCTGTTCATACTTCGTGTTCAACTTTGTTTTGGAAAATCCTCTAAACAAAAATTGTCGTGTCCAAGGTTTTTTTAAATGTAGATAGCTCCAAAAAGACGGTCTGTCTCGTTTTCGGTGGACTACTCTGTATATTATGTTTTAGTGTTCTTAAAACTGACTAAATTTACTTAAGTTGTGTTGTTTTTTTAGTTTATGTAATTGTAAGTTTTTGAAGTTTTTATTTATTTGTTTGTAATTTTTATTTAATCTCAAAAAGTAAAAAGGTGCACCATCTCACTTTACCCTAGGTGTTGCAAAGCAAGAGGTGATGATCGCATAGCGAATTATATTTAATTGTCCTCTGTTGTATAAGCAAAAATGAAACGAAAGATTGTCACTTGTAAGACGAATTAATGTCCCACGTTAAGGGCGCATGACGTGTAATGGAGTTGAAAGTCATAAGACGAAAAGACATAAGAAGAACTTGTTTACCTTTCCCTAGTATACAGTGTGTCCAAAATTCGATGCTCACCATTGGTATTTTGGAAACGGTAGAGTTACAGGGTCGGTTAAATGGAACAATATGGAGGTATTTATCTTACCTCTTCAGACCTTTTCTTGTTTTTCCAAAGAAATGCGTTGCCTACTAGATATTGCAAAAAAGTGAAAATCGGCATTTTCTTTAAACTTGCGTAGAATCCACACTATTTATCCTATCAAAAATATGTAAATATAAAAGTTGTAGACATTTAGATATTGAATAATATGCGTCATTAAAATATTTTTTTGCTTGCATCAGTAGCGAAATATGACCCAAAGTTGCATTTTTTAAATGGAAATGATAATTTATTTTTACAGTTGAATTACTTGATTTTTTTCCTTTTCAACGATATAAGGTTCGAGCTATTTATCTTGTGTACTTTAGAAGATATAAAGAAAAATCATTTTTGAGGCAGATTTATAATGTTACCAAGTTGTAAGCAATAATAACAAAAACATAACGGGTGGATAACATCGTAAAACGAATGAGTTTTCCTATAAAAGATTCTCAATAGTGCGGCCATTGACTTCTAAACATTTTGTATAGCGTTTTTCAATATTTATTCGGCAATTCATTAATTGACGGACGCTAACTGAATTAAAGGCCTGCATGACGCTCTGCTGCAAATCATTAACGTTCTCATAATTGACAACGTATACTAAATTTTTTATGTGTCCCCACAGGAAAAATCTAGTATGGACAAATCTGGTGATCGCGCAGGCCAACGTATGGGACCGTTTGTTCCAATCCAACGGTTTCCAAATCTTGCTGATAAATATTCAGTGACGATCCTGGAATTATGGGCCGGGGCGCCGTCTTGCTGAAACAAAATACTTCTTTCTTCTTGAATAGGTAGCTCGTCCAATGCATCTTCGACTTCGGCTTGCAGCAGTTGAAGATATCTAGTCGAATTAAGCGTTTGATTATAAATAAATGGACCTATCAAACGATTTCCCAAAATACCGCACCACACGTTAAATCCGAATCGTTCTTGGAAACGCGATTCTCGAACTATTTTCGGATTTTCATTATTCCAATAATGATAATTATGCCGATTGTAAATGCCGTTGTTTGTGAATCTACTTTCATCGCTCCAAAGAATTTTTTAGAAAAGAATTATCGTTTGTAACTTCATCCAGGTACCATCTACAAAATGTAACTCTTCGAGCATAATCATTCTCTTTGATATGATGGCATATCATTGGCTTATAAGGATGAAATTTCTTCTTTTTAAAACATAATGTACTGAACTTCTTGCCATACCACTGTCATTCGAAATTTTTCTTACTGAAACGGAAGGCTCAACATTAACAGCGGCTAGAACAGCTATTTCAGCATCCTCATTGTCTTTTTGATAGGTTGTAGGACGAATGGCGGTGAAGGATCCACCTTGTCGAAGATTTTGCTCGAGTCGGGAAAACAAAGTTCTGTGAGGTTGCCTTCTTTCGGGGTATAAGTTGTGATATTCATTTGCTGCCGCAGTTGAATTACGATGGCATCTTATGTAGACAACAAACATGTCCGTTTTTCATGGTTTGAAAACTGCATCATCAATTTTGAATATGAATAGCTTACTACAACAACTACAAGTTCTGACACGATACTACTGTAACAATATTATTGACAGATTTGATGTGCAGTTGTTTGTTTCTTAAAAATTTGCAATCATGGATAGTGTGATGTGCTTTAAAATACATCTACAGATCTCAAAAACGATTTTTCTTTATATCTTCTAAAGTACACAAGATAAATAGCTCGAACCTTATATCGTTGAAAAGGAAAAAATCAAGTAATTCAACTGTATAAAAATAAATTATCATTTCCATTTAAAAAAATGCAACTTTGGGTCATATTTCGCTACTGATGCAAGCAAAAAATATTTTAATGACGCATATTATTCAATATCTAAATGTCTACAACTTTTATATTTACATATTTTTGATAGGATAAATAGTGTGGATTCTACGCAAGTTTAAAGAAAATGCCGATTTTCACTTTTTGCAATATCTAGTAGGCAACGCATTTCTTTGGAAAAACAAGAGAAGGTCTGAAGAGGTAAGATAAATACCTCCATATTGTTCCATTTAACCGACCCTGTAACTCTTACCGTTTCCAAAATACCAATGGTGAGCATCGAATTTTGGACACACTGTATAGATACACCAAAGTGATACCCGCTTGGAAACCAAATTTAAAAGAATACTCTGGTCTGTTTTTTGACGAGGAAACTCTTTGTGTATTTGCTTCTTGTTTTTTCCTCACCGTTTCAACAGTAGTGATTTGATGTTCCTTGAGGAGTTTGAGAATTAACTCAAAATTAGTAAACCAGTTGTCAAAAGTAACATTACGTTTAGTACTAGAAATGGGAGCAATAAGTCTCAGAACGACATCGTTTGGTTTATTGCTCAATTGAAATAGCCCATCAAACTGCACTCCAACATAGAGATCTAGATTCAGAACTTAATATGATTTTGCGTCAACTAAAGCAAATATTTTTAGTTCATATCGAGCTGGCTTATTGGGCATATATTGATAAAAAACGCAACGTCTTTGGAAGGCCTCCAACTTTTTGTGCCGTTAGCTCCTATCCCTTAACGAACGTGAGCGCATCCGCAACTTGTAGTTCACCGGGTATCTAATGGTCGCGAGAAGCGACACAGCCAAGCGGTCAAGTACAACTATGTCGCACGTAGAAGACACGTTTTTAGTTGATGTTCAAATGTAACAATTTATGTATCTTGTACACGTTATTAAAGTTATATTATATATATCTGTATATCAACATTACTCCTTAGTAGTTGATACCCAATTGTTTATATTGTGTGCCTTAACGGTCACACCACATGGTGGCAGCGGTAAAACCGAGAAATCCGATTTAATAAATAAAAAAGGAAAAGGAAAACGAAATGGTGGACAAAATGTCCCAAGATTCAACTCAAGAACGAAGTGCTCATCTTCCAAGCTATACAAATGTGGCCCCGCCGGAAAAATTTAACTTTACAGTTCCAGCAAACTGGCCTCAATGGAAAAAACGGTTCCAAAGGTTTATGTCTGTCTCCGGTGCTTTGAATAAGGCAGACACCGAGAAAGTCGACATGTTATTATACGTAATGGGGGAAGAAGCCGAGGAAATTTTGACACAATTCCCCAGCCAAGCTGTATCCTATGAAGAGGTGCTCGATCATTTCGACAAACACTTCATTCCACGGAGAAACGAGATATTCGAGCGGTTTAAGTTCAATTCAAGGACGCAAAGACCAGGAGAAACCGTGGACAGCTTCATCACAGCACTACATACGCTTGCCGAACACTGTAATTATGGACTACTAAAGGAAGACCTCATTAGGGACCGTATTGTCGTAGGTATGTCAGACATCAAGGTAAGCGAACGTTTACAATTGCAAGCTAAATTAACATTAAATGATGCTATTACGGCAGCAAGACAAGCGGAATTACAATCAGTTCAAAGTCACATTTTGCGGTCAGATAAACTTAAAGTACATGCTGTTGAAAAATGTAATAAAAATGCTTATTCTTCCAATGTAATCAATGGACAAAAAAACAAGTCACTCGGTAATAAATTGTATAACGAAGCTTCCACAAGCTCGCATAAACGTTATGTACGTAAAAATTGTGAATTTTGTGGTCTACAATTTCACGTAAGAGATAATTGCCCTGCAAAAAACTCAAATTGTAGACATTGTTCAAAGAAAGGTCATTGGGATAAAGTATGTCATTCTAAAAATAAACACAATGTTCGTACCTTACAGATGGAACCAATTGTAGTTTCAAATGAAACCCCTGATTCAACAAGTAATTATTTTGTTGGTCAAATTTATTTAAATGACGAAAATCAGTGGCTTGTAGATATAGAAATTAATGATAAATTTATATTGCCGTTTCTCGTAGATACTGGAGCTGATGTTGTTTGCGTTCCTAGTACAAGTTTATCACCTCTTCTACGTAAAGAGATTACAAAATGTCACGAGATAATATCAGGCCCAGATTCTACAAAGTTAGATTTAGCAGGAAAAATTAAAATGAAAATGACTTATAAAACTATTTCTGTGTTTATGAATGTATATATAGTTAATAATTTAAAATTACCAATACTAGGTAGACCAGGTCTTACCAGCCTAGAGATTCTTAAGTTTCCTAATTGTTCATTCATACATCATATAGAAAATAATGAGCTAAAGTTAAAAGAGGTAGAGTCAAAGTACCCAGGTATTTTTGACGAAATAGGGGAATTTAAGACTACCATGTCAATCAAAATCGATCCCCAAGCAAAACCTTTCATACAATCAGTACCTAGAAGTGTTGCCCTTCCACTTTTACCTAAACTAAAAGCCGAATTGAACAGGTTACAGGATTTAAAGATTATAGAATCAATAAACTCACACACCGAATGGGTAGCACCAATTGTAGTAGTACAAAAAGGTGATGGTGTACGTCTTTGTTGCGACTACACCCAATTAAATAGAAGCGTTCTTCGTTCTCATTATCCTCTTCCTAAGGTAGAGCACACGTTAGCACAGCTAAGTGGTTCAAAAGTTTTTCTAAGTTGGATACAACTTCAGGGTTCTATCAAATCAAGTTAGACAGACCTAGTCAAAGTCTTACTACTTTTATTACTCCATTTGGACGATTCTATTTTAAACGACTTCCATTTGGCATCTCTTGCGCACCAGAGTATTTCGCTATGCAATTTACAAAAATTTTATCTGATATCCCAGGGGTTGTAGTTCATATGGACGATGTCTTAATTCACTCTTCTTCCGTAGAGAGTCACGATCGAAACCTGAACGAAGTTCTGAAACGTATTCACGCAGAGGGTCTCACTTTAAATAAGAAAAAATGTGTTTTTGGTGCCAACCAAGTTAAATTCTTAGGTCATCTGGTGTCATCCTCAGGAATTGATATAGATCCTATCAGAGTTGACGCTATTACAAAATATCCTGATCCTACAAATAAAACAGAGCTATTACGGTTGTTAGGGATGATTAATTACGCAGGTAAATTTATAAATAACAAAGCTCAAATTTTGGAACCTCTAACGTCCTTACTTAGGAAAGATGTCGATTTCCATTGGAGTTCTTTACAAAATCAATCTTTTAATAAAATCAAAGCGATGCTTCAGAGCGCCCCTAATTTAGATTTTTTTAATCCGAACAAAACTATTATAGTTAGTTCGGATGCTTCTTCATATGGTCTTGGTGCTGTACTAATACAAGACGATCCTAATTTAACTGATGCTCGAGAAATAGTTGCTTTTGCTTCCAGGTTGTTAAGTCCTACCGAATCTCGTTACGCACAAATCGAGAAAGAGAGTTTAGGCATCACTTGGGCAGCAGAGAAATTTTCTGATTATATTACCGGGATCTCAAAAGTAATTTTCGAAACAGATCACAAACCACTCGTGCAGATATTACAAACAAAAAAATTAGATGATATTTCTCTAGGCTTCAGCGTTTCCGAATGCGCCTGATGAGATACAATTACGAGGTAAGGTATACCCCGGGCAAAATCTTGTTATTCCAGATGCCTTATCTAGAGGGCCAATACAAGATTCCATTCCGGAATTGCAGGAATTGAGTGCAGAAGCGGATGCTTTTGTACATTTCATCATAAAAAAATCTTCCCGTTAAAGACTATTTTATGGAAAAAATTATCTGTGAACAAAACAAAGATGCCGTATTAATTAGGTTAAAAGAATATTCTCTTGTGGGTTGGCCAGAAAAATCAAAAATTACCCATTGAACTATTACCGTATTATCAATTTAGATACGATATAAACTTTTCAGAAAACCTGTTGTTGAAAGGTTCTCGCATTATCATTCCCAAATCATTGCAGTTAGAGTGTTTAGATTTTATACATACTGGGCATCAAGGCATAGTCAAATGCAGGGAACGTGCTAAAACTTCAATCTGGTGGTTTGGTCTCTCCACTCAAATTGAAAACTTAGTAAAAAATTGTCCCAAATGCGTTGAAGAAAGAACGAATTACAAAGAAACCTTTAAAAAGGAAATTCTACCAAGTAGACCTTGGCAAAAGGTGGGCATTGACTTATTCAAACAAAACAAATGGTACCTCATTGTGACTGATTATTATTCAAAATTTTTGAAATTTTGAATTAACAAACTTAACTGAAAGTGCCATAATTGGGAAGCTTAAGGAATCATTTTCTAGGTATGGTATTCCAGAAATTGTTAGATCAGATAATGGTTCACAATTTCAGAATAACTTTAAGAAATTCGCTAGAGTATAATTTCTCACATGTAACAAGTAGTCCTTACTTTTCGCAATCTAACGGTTGCATTGAACGAACAGTACACATAGCTAAAGATTTATTGGCAAAGAATGAAGATATATCACTTGCACTT